>JAPZIH010000867.1:85000-140004 GCA_027410445.1 Discoglossus pictus | reverse complement strand
GGGAGTGACACACACACAGCACAGGGGAGAGGCAGGGAGCCTGGGAGTGACACACACACAGCACAGGGGGAGCCAGGGAGCCTGGGAGTGACACACACACAGCCCAGGGGGAGAGGCAGGGAGCCTGGGAGTGACACACACACAGCACAGGGGGAGAGGAGGGAGCCTGGGAGTGACACACACACAGCACAGGGGGAGAGGCAGGGGAGCCTGGGAGTGACACACACACACAGCACAGGGGGAGAGGCAGGGAGCCTGGGAGTGACACACACACAGCACAAGGGGGAGAGGCCAGGGAGCCTGGGAGTGACACACACACAGCACAGGGGGAGAGCCAAGGGAGCCTGGGAGTGACACACACACAGCACAGGGGGAGAGCAGGGAGCCTGGGAGTGACACACACACAGCACAGGGGGAGAGCCAGGGAGCCTGGGAGTGACACACACACAGCACAGGGGGAGAGCCTGGGAGTGACACACACACAGCACAGGGAGAGAGCCAGGGAGCCTGGGAGTGACACACACACACAGCACAGGGGGAGAGCCAGGGAGCCTGGGAGTGACACCACACACAGCACAGGGAGAGAGCCAGGGAGCCTGGGAGTGACACACACACAGCACAGGGGGAGAGGCAGGGAGCCTGGGAGTGACACACACACAGCACAGGAGGAGAGGCAGGGAGCCTGGGAGTGACACACACACAGCACAGGGGAGAGCCGGGGAGCCTGGGAGTGACACACACACAGCACAGGGGGAGAGCCGGGGAGCCTGGGAGTGACACACACACACAGCACAGGAGGAGAGGCAGGGAGCCTGGGAGTGACACACACACAGCACAGGGGGGGAGCCAGGGAGCCTGGGAGTGACACACACACAGCACAGGGGAGAGCCAGGGAGCCTGGGAGTGACACACACCACAGCACAGGGGGAGAGCCAGGGAGCCTGGGAGTGACACACACACAGCACAGGGGGAGAGCCAGGGAGCCTGGGAGTGACACACACACAGCACAGGGGGAGAGCCGGGGAACCTCGGAGTGACACACACACAGCACAGGGGGAGAGGCAGGGAGCCTGGGAGTGACACACACACAGCACAGGGAGAGAGGCAGGGAGCCTGGGAGTGACACACACACAGCACAGGGAGAGAGGCCAGGAGCCTGGGAGTGACACACACACAGCACAGGGGGAGAGCCAGGGAGCCTGGGAGTGACACACACACACAGCACAGGGGGAGAGCCCGGGAGCCTGGGAGTGACACACACACAGCACAGGGAGAGAGGCAGGGAGCCTGGGAGTGACACACACACACAGCACAGGGAGAGAGGCAGGGAGCCTGGGAGTGACACACACACAGCACAGGGAGAGAGGCAGGGAGCCTGGGAGTGACACACACACAGCACAGGTAGAGAGGCCAGGAGCCTGGGAGTGACACACACACAGCACAGGGGGAGAGGCAGGGAGCCTGGGAGTGACACACACACACAGCATAGGGAGAGCCAGGGAGCCTGGGAGTGACACACACACACAGCACAGGGGGAGAGCCCGGGAGCCTGGGAGTGACACACACACAGCACAGGAGGAGAGGCAGGGAGCCTGGAAGTGACACACACAGCACAGGGGGAGAGGCAGGGAGCCTGGGAGTGACACACACACAGCACAGGGGGAGAGGCAGGGAGCCTGGGAGTGACACACACACAGCACAGGGGGAGAGCCAGGGAGCCCGGGAGTGACACACACACACACAGCATAGGGGAGAGCCAGGGAGCCTGGGAGTGACACACACACACAGCACAGGGGGAGAGCCCGGGAGCCTGGGAGTGACACACACACAGCACAGGAGGAGAGGCAGGGAGCCTGGGAGTGACACACACACAGCACAGGGGGAGAGCCCGGGAGCCTGGGAGTGACACACACACAGCACAGGAGGAGAGCCAGGGAGCCTGGGAGTGACACACACACAGCACAGGGGGAGTGCCAGGGAGCCTGGGAGTGACACACACACACAGCACAGGGGGAGAGAGCAAGGGAGCCTGGGAGTGACACACACACAGCACAGGGAGAGAGGCAGGGAGCCTGGGAGTGACACACACACAGCACAGGGGGAGAGGCAGGGAGCCTGGGAGTGACACACACACAGCACAGGGGGAGAGGGAGAGAGCCTGGGAGTGACACACACACAGCACAGGGGGAGAGCCAGGGAGCCTGGGAGTGACACACACACACAGCACAGGGGGAGAGCCAGGGAGCCTGGGAGTGACACACACACAGCACAGGGGGAGAGACAGGGAGCCTGGGAGTGACACACACAGCACAGGGGGAGAGGCAGGGAGCCTGGGAGTGACACACACACAGCACAGGCGGAGAGGCAGGGAGCCTGGGAGTGACACACACAGCACAGGGGGAGAGCCAGGGAGCCTGGGAGTGACACACACACAGCACAGGGGGAGAGGCAGGGGGCCTGGGAGTGACACACACACACACAGCACAGGAGGAGAGACAGGGAGCCTGGGAGTGACACACACACAGCACAGGGGGAGAGGCAGGGAGCCTGGGAGTGACACACACACAGCACAGGAAGAGAGGCAGGGAGCCTGGGAGTGACACACACACAGCACAGGGGGAGAGCCAGGGAGCCTGGGAGTGACACACACACAGCACAGGGGGAGAGCCAGGGAGCCAGGGAGTGACACACACACAGCACAAGGGGAGAGCCAGGGAGCCTGGGAGTGAAACACACACCTCCCTGAGGCAACTTAATATAATCAGACAATGATTAAATCAGCCTTCTTTGTTCTTATCTGAGAATGAAAACAGTTTATACAATTGACTTTTCTTATCTGTAACAGGATTATCTATTAGCCTAGTAGCTGTGATATTCTGAGCCAATATATTCTGTAGAACATAAAACAACATATCTACAGTACAGCAATGTGATCATATTTTAACCAAGAATTAAATAAATCATAAAACAGGGTAAAACAGTGATGGGTTCCGTTACAGCTGGGATCTGAGCGCACAAAACTACCGAATAGCGCTCAGATCATCCTCACACAGTTCAATTGCCATGGAGCTAAAGTCTTTCCCATAGTTTTTCATTATATGAATGGGCTCCATGGCATAGCTTTCTGTGGTATCATGGTTCACACAGGGCAAGTACCGAATGACCCCCCTGTATGTAAATACTGTGTTTGAAGGGCAATATGTACCAGGGCCATAGTCGCAGGGCACATGACCTTACATGGTATAGCTCACAGCTTCATTGCAGTATACAAGCCCATTCACCACCACCACTTAGCAATACTGAAGGGGACCAGGGAAACATACAACACACTAATCCACTCTAACCCATCAGGAAGGGCCTCAAAAACACATGGAGACTGTGCAGTGGCACGTGGATCAACAGCCATCTCACCTCCATGGGGTCTATCTGATGTAGGGTGACCTCCTGACTGTACATTATCAGGAAAGACTCAGACAGTGCTGGAGTCTATCTAATATAGGGTGACCTCCTGACTGTACATTATCAGGAAAGACTCAGACAGTGCTGGAGTCTATCTAATATAGGGTGACCTCCTGACTGTACATTATCAGGACAGGCTCAGACAGTGCTGGGGTCTATCTAATGTAGGGTGACCTCCTGACTGTACATTATCAGGGCAGACTCAGACAATGCTGGGGTCTATCTAATGTAGGGTGACCTCCTGACTGCACATAATCAGGACAGGCTCAGACAGTGCTGGGGTCTATCTAATGTAGGGTGACCTCCTGACTGTACATTATCAGGACAGGCTCAGACAGTGCTGGGGTCTATCTAATGTAGGGTGACCTCCTGACTGTACATTATCAGGACAGGCTCAGACAGTGCTGGGGTCTATCTAATGTAGGGTGATCTCCTGACTGTACATTATCAGAACAGGCTCAGACAGTGCTGGGGTCTATCTAATGTAGGGTGATCTCCTGACTGTACATTATCAGGACAGGCTCAGACAGTGCTGTGGTCTATCTAATGTAGGGTGACCTCCTGACTGCACATTATCAGGGCAGACTCATACAGTGCTGGGGTCTATCTAATGGAGGGTGACATCCTGACTGCACATTATCAGGACAGGCTCAGGCAGTGCTGGTGTCTATCTAATGTATTGTGATCTCCTGACTGAACATTATCTGGACAGACTCAGACAGTGCTGGGGTCTATCTAATGTAGGGTGACCTCCTGACTGTACATTATCAGGACAGACTCAGACAGTTCTGGGGTCTATCTAATGTAGGGTGACCTCCTGACTGTACACTATCAGGACAGGCTCAGACAGTCTGGGGTCTATCTAATGTAGGGTGATCTCCTGACTGTACATTATCAGGACAGACTCAGACAGTGCTAGGGTCTATCTAATGTAGGGTGACCTCCTGACTGTACATTATCAGGACAGACTCAGACAGTGCTGGGGTCTATATAATGTAGGGTGACCTACTGACTGTACATTATCAGGACAGGCTCAGACAGTGCTGGGGTCTATCTAATGTAGGGTGACCTCCTGACTGTACATTATCAGGACAGGCTCAGACAGTCTGGGGTCTATCTGATGTAGGGTGATCGCCTGACTGTACCTTATCAGGACAGGCTCAGACAGTGCTGGGGTCTATCTGATGTAGGGTGACCTCCTGACTGTACATTATCAGGACAGGCTCAGACAGTGCTGGGGTCTATCTAATGTAGGGTGATCTCCTGACTGTACATTATCAGGACAGGCTCAGACACTGCTGGGGTCTATCTAATGTAGGGTGACATCCTGACTGTACATTATCAGGACAGGCTCAGACAGTGCTGGGGTCTATCTGATGTAGGGTGATCTCCTGACTGTACATTATCAGGACAGGCTCAGACAGTGCTGGGGTATATCTAATGTAGGGTGATCTCCTGACTGCACATTATCAGCGCAGGCTCAGACAGTGCTGGGGTCTATCTAATGTAGGGTGACCTCCTGACTGTACATTATCAGGACAAGCTCAGACAGTCTGGGGTCTATCTAATGTAGGGTGACCTCCTGACTGTACATTATCAGGACAAGCTCAGACAGTCTGGGGTCTATCTAATGTAGGGTGACCTCCTGACTGTACATTATCAGGACAGGCTCAGACAGTGCTGGGGTCTATCTAATGTAGGGTGATCTCCTGACTGTACATTATCAGGACAGGCTCAGACAGTGCTGGGGTCTATCTAATGTAGGGTGACCTCCTGAGTGTACATTATCAGGACAGACTCAGACAGTGCTGGGGTCTATCTAATGTAGGGTGACCTCCTGACTGTACATTATCAGGACAGGCTCAGACAGTGCTGGGGTCTATCTAATGTAGGGTGACCTCCTGACTGTACATTATCAGGACAGGCTCAGACAGTGCTAGGTCTATCTAATGTAGGGTGACCTCCTGACAGCACATTATCAGGACAGGCTCAGACAGTGCAGGAGTCTATCTAATGTAGGGTAACCTCCTGACTGCACATTATCAGGACAGGCTCAGACCGTGCTGGGGTCTATCTAATTTAGGGTGACCTCCTGACTGTACATTATCAGGATAGGCTCAGACCGTGCTGGGGTCTATCTAATTTAGGGTGACCTCCTGACTGTACATTATCAGGATAGGCTCAGACAGTGCAGGGGTCTATCTAATGTAGGGTGACCTCCTGACTGAACATTATCAGGACAGGCTCAGACAGTGCTGGGGTCTATCTAATTTAGGGTGACCTCCTGACTGTACATTATCAGGATAGGCTCAGACAGTGCAGGGGTCTATATAATGTAGGGTGACCTCCTGACTGTACATTATCAGGACAGGCTCAGACAGTGCAGGAGTCTATCTAATGTAGGGTGACCTCCTGACTGAACATCATCAGGACAGACTCAGACAGTGCTGGGGTCTATCTAATGTAGGGTGACCTCCTGACTGCACATTATAAGGACAGGCTCAGACAGTGCTGGGGTCTATCTGATGTAGGGTGACCTCCTGACTGTACAATATCAGGACAGGCTCAGACAGTCTGGGGTCTATCTAATGTAGGGTAACCTCCTGACTGTACATTATCAGGACAGGCTCAGACAGCGCAGGGGTCTATCTAATGTAGGGTGACCTCCTGACTGTACATTATCAGGACAGGCTCAGACAGTACTGGTGTCTATCTAATGTAGGGTGACCTCCTGACTGTACATTATAAGGACAGGCTCAGACAGTGCTGGGGTCTATCTAATGTAGGGTGATCTCCTGACTGTACATTATCAGGACAGGCTCAGACAGTGCTGGTGTCTATCTAATGTAGGGTGACCTCCTGAGTGTACATTATCAGGACAGACTCAGACAGTGCTGGGGTCTATCTAATGTAGGGTGACCTCCTGACTGTACATTATCAGGACAGGCTCAGACAGTGCTGGGGTCTATCTAATGTAGGGTGACCTCCTAACTGTACATTATCAGGACAGGCTCAGACAGTGCTGGGGTCTATCTAATGTAGAGTGACCTCCTGACTGCACATTATCAGGACAGGCTCAGAGAGTGCTGGGGTCTATCTAATGTAGGGTGATCTCCTGACTGTACATTATCAGGACAGGCTCAGACAGTGCTGGGGTCTATCTAATGTAGGGTGACCTCCTGACTGCACATTATCAGGACAGGCTCAGAGAGTGCTGGGGTCTATCTAATGTAGGGTGACCTCCTGACTGTACACTATCAGGACAGGCTCAGACAGTGCTAGGGTCTATCTAATGTAGGGTGATCTCCTGACTGTACATTATCAGGAAAGACTCAGACAGTGCTGGGGTCTATCTAATGTAGGGTGACCTCCTGACTGTACATTATCAGGACAGACTCAGACAGTGCTAGGGTCTATCTAATGTAGGGTGATCTCCTGACTGTACATTATCAGGACAGGCTCAGACAGTGCTGGGGTCTATCTAATGTAGGGTGACCTCCTGACTGTACATTATCAGGACAGGCTCAGACAGTGCTGGGGTCTATCTAATGTAGGGTGATCTCCTGACTGTACATTATCAGGACAGGCTCAGACAGTCTGGGGTCTATCTAATGTAGGGTGACCTCCTGACTGTACATTATCAGGACAGACTCAGACAGTGCTGGGGACTATCTAATGTAGGGTGACCTCCTGACTGTACATTATCAGGACAGGCTCAGACAGTGCTGGGGTCTATCTAATGTAGGGTGATCTCCTGACTGTACATTATCAGGGCAGGCTCAGACAGTGCTGGGGTCTATCTAATGTAGGGTGACCTCCTGACTGCACATTATCAGGACAGGCTCAGGTAGTGCTGGTGTCTATCTAATGTAGGGTGATCTCCTGACTGTACATTATCAGGACAGACTCAGACAATGCTGGGGTCTATCTAATGTAGGGTGACCTCCTGACTGCACATAATCAGGGCAGGCTCAGACAATGCTGGGGTCTATCTAATGTAGGGTGACCTCCTGTCTGCACATAATCAGGACAGGCTCAGACAGTGCTGGGGTCTATCTAATGTAGGGTGACCTCCTGACTGCACATAATCAGGATAGACTCAGACAGTGCTGGGGTCTATCTGATGTAGGGTGACCTCCTGACTGCACATTATCAGGACAGGCTCAGACAGTGCTGGGGTCTATCTGATGTAGGGTGACCTCCTGACTGTACATTATCAGGACAGGCTCAGACAGTGCTGGGGTCTATCTGATGTAGGGTGACCTCCTGACTGTACATTATCAGGACAGTCTCAGACAGTGCTGGGGTGTATCTAATGTAGGGTGACCTCCTGACTGCACATTATCAGGACAGACTCAGACAGTGCTGGGGTCTATCTGATGTAGGGTGTCCTTCTGACTGTACATTATCAGGACAGACTCAGACAGTGCTGGGGTCTATCTGATGTAGGGTGTCCTTCTGACTGTACATTATCAGGACAGACTCAGACAGTGCTGGGGTCTATCTAATGTAGGGTGACCTCCTGACTGAACATTATCAGGACAGACTCAGACAGTGCTGGGGTCTATCTGATGTAGGGTGTCCTTCTGACTGTACATTATCAGGACAGACTCAGACAGTGCTGGGGTCTATCTAATGTAGGGTGACCTCCTGACTGCACATAATCAGGACAGGCTCAGACAGTGCTGGGGTCTATCTAATGTAGGGTGACCTCCTGACTGTACATTATCAGGACAGGCTCAGACAGTGCTGGGGTCTATCTGATGTAGGGTGACCTCCTGACTGTACATTATCAGGACAGGCTCAGACAGTCCTGGGGTCTATCTAATGTAGGGTGATCTCCTGACTGTACATTATCAGGACAGACTCAGGCAGTAATGGGGTCTATCTAATGTAGGGTGACCTCCTGACTGTACATTATCAGGACAGGCTCAGACAGTGCTGGGGTCTATCTAATGTAGGGTAGCCTCCTGACTGTACATTATCAGGACAGGCTCAGACAGTAATGGGGTCTATCTAATGTAGGGTGACCTCCTGACTGTACATTATCAGGACAGGCTCAGACAGTGCTGGGGTCTTTTTAATGTAGGGTGATCTCCTGACTGTACATTATCAGGACAGGCTCAGACAGTGCTGGGGTCTATCTAATGTAGGGTGACCTCCTGACTGTACATTATCAGGACAAGCTCAGACAGTCTGGGGTCTATCCAATGTAGGGTGACCTCCTGACTGTACACTATCAGGACAGGCTCAGACAGTCTGGGGTCTATCTAATGTAGGGTGACCTCCTGACTGTACATTATCAGGACAGGCTCAGACAGTGCTGGGTCTATCTAATGTAGGGTGACCTCCTGACTGTACATTATCAGGACAGGCTCAGAAAGTCTGGGGTCTATCTAATGTAGGGTGACCTCCTGACTGTACATTATCAGGACAGGCTCAGACAGTGCTGGGGTCTATCTAATGTAGGGTGACCTCCTGAGTGTACATTATCAGGACAGGCTCAGACAGTGCTGGCGTCTATCTAATGTAGGGTGACCTCCTGACTGCACATTATCAGGACAGGCTCAGACAGTGCTGGCGTCTATCTAATGTAGGGTGACCTCCTGACTGCACATTATCAGGACAGGTTCAGAGAGTGCTGGGGTCTATCCAATGTAGGGTGACCTCCTGACTGTACACTATCAGGACAGGCTCAGACAGTCTGGGGTCTATCTAATGTAGGGTGACCTCCTGACTGTACATTATCAGGACAGACTCAGACAGTGCTGGGGTCTATCTAATGTAGGGTGACCTCCTGACTGTACATTATCAGGACAGGCTCAGAAAGTCTGGGGTCTATCTAATGTAGGGTGACCTCCTGACTGTACATTATCAGGACAGGCTCAGACAGTGCTGGGGTCTATCTAATGTAGGGTGACCTCCTGAGTGTACATTATCAGGACAGGCTCAGACAGTGCTGGCGTCTATCTAATGTAGGGTGACCTCCTGACTGCACATTATCAGGACAGGCTCAGACAGTGCTGGCGTCTATCTAATGTAGGGTGACCTCCTGACTGCACATTATCAGGACAGGTTCAGAGAGTGCTGGGGTCTATCTAATGTAGGGTGACCTCCTGACTGTACATTATCAGGACAGGCTCAGACAGTGCTGGGGTCTATCTAATGTAGGGTGACCTCCTGACTGTACATTATCAGGACAGACTCAGACAGTGCTAGGGTCTATCTAATGTAGGGTGATCTCCTGACTGTACATTATCAGGACAGGCTCAGACAGTGCTGGGGTCTATCTAATGTAGGGTGACCTCCTGACTGTACATTATCAGGACAGACTCAGACAGTGCTGGGGACTATCTAATGTAGGGTGACCTCCTGACTGTACATTATCAGGACAGGCTCAGACAGTGCTGGGGTCTATCTAATGTAGGGTGATCTCCTGACTGTACATTATCAGGACAGGCTCAGACAGTGCTGGGGTCTATCTAATGTAGGGTGATCTACTGACTGTACATTATCAGGACAGGCTCAGACAGTGCTGGGGTCTATCTGATGTAGGGTGACCTCCTGACTGCACATTATCAGGGCAGACTCAGACAGTGCTGTGGTCTATCTAATGGAGGGTGACATCCTGACTGCACATTATCAGGACAGGCTCAGGCAGTGCTGGTGTCTATCTAATGTATTGTGATCTCCTGACTGAACATTATCTGGACAGACTCAGACAGTGCTGGGGTCTATCTAATGTAGGGTGACCTCCTGACTGTACATTATCAGGACAGACTCAGACAGTGCTGGGGTCTATCTAATGTAGGGTGACCTCCTGACTGTACATTATCAGGACAGGCTCAGACAGTGCTGGGGTCTATCTAATGTAGGGTGACCTCCTGACTGTACACTATCAGGACAGGCTCAGACAGTCTGGGGTCTATCTGATGTAGGGTTATCTCCTGACTGTACCTTATCAGGACAGGCTCAGACAGTGCTTGGGTCTATCCAATGTAGGGTGACCTCCTGACTGTACACTATCAGGACAGGCTCAGACAGTCTGGGGTCTATCTAATGTAGGGTGATCTCCTGACTGCACATTATCAGGACAGACTCAGACAGTGCTAGGGTCTATCTAATGTAGGGTGACCTCCTGACTGTACATTATCAGGACAGGCTCAGACAGTGCTGGGGTCTATCTGATGTAGGGTTGATCGCCTGACTGTACCTTATCAGGACAGACTCAGACTGTGCTGGGGTCTATCTAATGTAGGATGTACTCCTGACTGCACATAATTAGGACAGGCTCAGACAGTGCTAGGATCTATCTAATGTAGGCTGATCTCCTGACTGCACATTATCAGGACAGGCTCAGACATTACTGAGGTCTATCTAATGTTGGGTGATCTCCTGACTGTACATTATCAGGACAGGCTCAGACAGTGCTGGGGTCTATCTAATGTAGGGTGATCTCCTTACTGTACATTATCAGGACAGGCTCAGACAGTACTGGTGTCTATCTAATGTAGGGTGACATCCTGACTGCACATTATCAGGACAGGCTCAGACAGTGCTGGGGTCTATCTAATGAAGGGTGACCTCCTGACTGTACATTATCAGGACAGGCTCAGACAGTACAGGGGACTATATAATGTAGGGTGACCTCCTGACTGCACATAATGAGGACAGACTCAGACAGTGCTGGGGTCTATCTGATGTAGGGTGACCTCCTGACTGCACATTATCAGGACAGGCTCAGACAGTGCTGGGGTCTATCTGATGTAGGGTGACCTCCTGACTGTACATTATCAGGACAGGCTCAGACAGTGCTGGGGTCTATCTAATGTAGGGTGACCTCCTGACTGTACATTATCAGGACAGGCTCAGACAGTCTGGGGTCTATCTAATGTAGGGTGACCTCCTGACTGTACATTATCAGGACAGGCTCAGACACTGCTGGGGTCTATCTAATGTAGGGTGACCTCCTGACTGTACATTATCAGGACAGGCTCAGACAGTGCTGGGGTCTATCTGATGTAGGGTGACCTCCTGACTGTACATTATCAGGACAGGCTCAGACAGTGCTGGGGTCTATCTGATGTAGGGTGACCTCCTGACTGTACATTATCAGTACAGGCTCAGACAGTGCTGGGGTCTATCTAATGTAGGGTGATCTCCTGACTGTACATTATCAGGACAGGCTCAGACAGTGCTGGGGTCTATCTAATGTAGGGTGACCTCCTGACTGTACATTATCAGGACAGGCTCAGACAGTCTGGGGTCTATCCAATGTAGGGTGACCTCCTGACTGTACACTATCAGGACAGGCTCAGACAGTCTGGGGTCTATCTAATGTAGGGTGACCTCCTGACTGTACATTATCAGGACAGTCTCAGACAGTACTGGTGTCTATCTAATGTAGGGTGACCTCCTGACTGTACATTATCAGGACAGGCTCAGAAAGTCTGGGGTCTATCTAATGTAGGGTGACCTCCTGACTGTACATTATCAGGACAGGCTCAGACAGTACTGGTGTCTATCTAATGTAGGGTGATCTCCTGACTGTACATTATCAGGACAGGCTCAGACAGTGCTGGGGTCTATCTAATGTAGGGTGACCTCCTGAGTGTACATTATCAGGACAGGCTCAGAAAGTCTGGGGTCTATCTAATGTAGGGTGACCTCCTGACTGTACATTATCAGGACAGGCTCAGAAAGTCTGGGGTCTATCTAATGTAGGGTGACCTCCTGACTGTACATTATCAGGACAGGCTCAGACAGTACTGGTGTCTATCTAATGTAGGGTGATCTCCTGACTGTACATTATCAGGACAGGCTCAGACAGTGCTGGGGTCTATCTAATGTAGGGTGACCTCCTGAGTGTACATTATCAGGACAGGCTCAGACAGTGCTGGCGTCTATCTAATGTAGGGTGACCTCCTGACTGCACATTATCAGGACAGGCTCAGACAGTGCTGGCGTCTATCTAATGTAGGGTGACCTCCTGACTGCACATTATCAGGACAGGCTCAGAGAGTGCTGGGGTCTATCTAATGTAGGGTGACCTCCTGACTGTACATTATCAGGACAAGCTCAGACAGTCTGGGGTCTATCTAATGTAGAGTGATCTCCTGACTGTACATTATCAGGACAGGCTCAGACAGTGCTGGGGTCTATCTAATGTAGGGTGACCTCCTGACTGTACATTATCAGGACAGGCTCAGACAGTGTTGGGGTCTATCTAATGTAGGGTGACCTCCTGACTGTACATTATCAGGACAGACTCAGACAGTGCTGGGGTCTATCTAATGTAGGGTGACCTCCTGACTGTACATTATCAGGACAGGCTCAGACAGTGCTGGGGTCTATCTAATGTAGGGTGACCTCCTGACTGTACACTATCAGGACAGGCTCAGACAGTCTGGGGTCTATCTGATGTAGGGTTATCTCCTGACTGTACCTTATCAGGACAGGCTCAGACAGTGCTTGGGTCTATCCAATGTAGGGTGACCTCCTGACTGTACACTATCAGGACAGGCTCAGACAGTCTGGGGTCTATCTAATGTAGGGTGATCTCCTGACTGCACATTATCAGGACAGACTCAGACAGTGCTAGGGTCTATCTAATGTAGGGTGACCTCCTGACTGTACATTATCAGGACAGGCTCAGACAGTGCTGGGGTCTATCTGATGTAGGGTTGATCGCCTGACTGTACCTTATCAGGACAGACTCAGACTGTGCTGGGGTCTATCTAATGTAGGATGTACTCCTGACTGCACATAATTAGGACAGGCTCAGACAGTGCTAGGATCTATCTAATGTAGGCTGATCTCCTGACTGCACATTATCAGGACAGGCTCAGACATTACTGAGGTCTATCTAATGTTGGGTGATCTCCTGACTGTACATTATCAGGACAGGCTCAGACAGTGCTGGGGTCTATCTAATGTAGGGTGATCTCCTTACTGTACATTATCAGGACAGGCTCAGACAGTACTGGTGTCTATCTAATGTAGGGTGACATCCTGACTGCACATTATCAGGACAGGCTCAGACAGTGCTGGGGTCTATCTAATGAAGGGTGACCTCCTGACTGTACATTATCAGGACAGGCTCAGACAGTACAGGGGACTATATAATGTAGGGTGACCTCCTGACTGCACATAATGAGGACAGACTCAGACAGTGCTGGGGTCTATCTGATGTAGGGTGACCTCCTGACTGCACATTATCAGGACAGGCTCAGACAGTGCTGGGGTCTATCTGATGTAGGGTGACCTCCTGACTGTACATTATCAGGACAGGCTCAGACAGTGCTGGGGTCTATCTAATGTAGGGTGACCTCCTGACTGTACATTATCAGGACAGGCTCAGACAGTCTGGGGTCTATCTAATGTAGGGTGACCTCCTGACTGTACATTATCAGGACAGGCTCAGACAGTGCTGGGGTCTATCTAATGTAGGGTGACCTCCTGACTGTACATTATCAGGACAGGCTCAGACAGTGCTGGGGTCTATCTGATGTAGGGTGACCTCCTGACTGTACATTATCAGGACAGGCTCAGACAGTGCTGGGGTCTATCTAATGTAGGGTGACCTCCTGACTGTACATTATCAGTACAGGCTCAGACAGTGCTGGGGTCTATCTAATGTAGGGTGATCTCCTGACTGTACATTATCAGGACAGGCTCAGACAGTGCTGGGGTCTATCTAATGTAGGGTGACCTCCTGACTGTACATTATCAGGACAGGCTCAGACAGTCTGGGGTCTATCCAATGTAGGGTGACCTCCTGACTGTACACTATCAGGACAGGCTCAGACAGTCTGGGGTCTATCTAATGTAGGGTGACCTCCTGACTGTACATTATCAGGACAGTCTCAGACAGTACTGGTGTCTATCTAATGTAGGGTGACCTCCTGACTGTACATTATCAGGACAGGCTCAGAAAGTCTGGGGTCTATCTAATGTAGGGTGACCTCCTGACTGTACATTATCAGGACAGGCTCAGACAGTACTGGTGTCTATCTAATGTAGGGTGATCTCCTGACTGTACATTATCAGGACAGGCTCAGACAGTGCTGGGGTCTATCTAATGTAGGGTGACCTCCTGAGTGTACATTATCAGGACAGGCTCAGAAAGTCTGGGGTCTATCTAATGTAGGGTGACCTCCTGACTGTACATTATCAGGACAGGCTCAGAAAGTCTGGGGTCTATCTAATGTAGGGTGACCTCCTGACTGTACATTATCAGGACAGGCTCAGACAGTACTGGTGTCTATCTAATGTAGGGTGATCTCCTGACTGTACATTATCAGGACAGGCTCAGACAGTGCTGGGGTCTATCTAATGTAGGGTGACCTCCTGAGTGTACATTATCAGGACAGGCTCAGACAGTGCTGGCGTCTATCTAATGTAGGGTGACCTCCTGACTGCACATTATCAGGACAGGCTCAGACAGTGCTGGCGTCTATCTAATGTAGGGTGACCTCCTGACTGCACATTATCAGGACAGGCTCAGAGAGTGCTGGGGTCTATCTAATGTAGGGTGACCTCCTGACTGTACATTATCAGGACAAGCTCAGACAGTCTGGGGTCTATCTAATGTAGAGTGATCTCCTGACTGTACATTATCAGGACAGGCTCAGACAGTGCTGGGGTCTATCTAATGTAGGGTGACCTCCTGACTGTACATTATCAGGACAGGCTCAGACAGTGTTGGGGTCTATCTAATGTAGGGTGACCTCCTGACTGTACATTATCAGGACAGACTCAGACAGTGCTGGGGACTATCTAATGTAGGGTGACCTCCTGACTGTACATTATCAGGACAGGCTCAGACAGTGCTGGGGTCTATCTAATGTAGGGTGATCTCCTGACTGTACATTATCAGGACAGGCTCAGACAGTGCTGGGGTCTATCTAATGTAGGGTGACCTCCTGACTGTACATTATCAGGACAGACTCAGACAGTGTTGGGGTCTATCTAATGTAGGGTGACCTCCTGACTGTACATTATCAGGACAGACTCAGACAGTGCTGGGGACTATCTAATGTAGGGTGACCTCCTGACTGTACATTATCAGGACAGGCTCAGACAGTGCTGGGGTCTATCTAATGTAGGGTGATCTCCTGACTGTACATTATCAGGACAGGCTCAGACAGTGCTGGGGTCTATCTAATGTAGGGTGATCTCCTGACTGTACATTATCAGGACAGGTTTAGACAGTGCTGGGGTCTATCTAATGTAGGGTGACCTCCCGACTGCACATTATCAGGGCAGACTCAGACAGTGCTGTGGTCTATCTAATGGAGGGTGACATCCTGACTGCACATTATCAGGACAGGCTCAGACAGTGCTGGGGTTTATGTAATGTATTGTGATCTCCTGACTGAACATTATCTGGACAGACTCAGACAGTGCTGGGGTCTATCTAATGTAGGGTGACCTCCTGACTGTACATTATCAGGACAGACTCAGACAGTGCTGGGGTCTATCTAATGTAGGGTGACCTCCTGACTGTACATTATCAGGACAGGCTCAGACAGTGCTGGGGTCTATCTAATGTAGGGTGACCTCCTGACTGTACACTATCAGGACAGGCTCAGACAGTCTGGGGTCTATCTGATGTAGGGTTATCTCCTGACTGTACCTTATCAGGACAGGCTCAGACAGTGCTTGGGTCTATCCAATGTAGGGTGACCTCCTGACTGTACACTATCAGGACAGGCTCAGACAGTCTGGGGTCTATCTAATGTAGGGTGATCTCCTGACTGCACATTATCAGGACAGACTCAGACAGTGCTAGGGTCTATCTAATGTAGGGTGACCTCCTGACTGTACATTATCAGGACAGACTCAGACAGTGCTGGGGTCTATATAATGTAGGGTGACCTACTGACTGTACATTATCAGGACAGGCTCAGACAGTGCTGGGGTCTATCTAATGTAGGGTGACCTCCTGACTGTACATTATCAGGACAGGCTCAGATAGTCTGGGGTCTATCTGATGTAGGGTGATCGCCTGACTGTACCTTATCAGGACAGGCTCAGACAGTGCTGGGGTCTATCTAATGTAGGGTGTACTCCTGACTGCACATAATTAGGACAGGCTCAGACAGTGCTGGGGTCTATCTAATGTAGGGTGACCTCCTGACTGTACATTATCAGGACAGGCTCAGACAGTGCTGAGGTCTATCTGATGTAGGGTGATCTCCTGACTGTACATTATCAGGACAGGCTCAGACACTGCTGGGGTCTATCTAATGTAGGGTGACATCCTGACTGTACATTATCAGGACAGGCTCAGACAGTGCTGGGGTCTATCTGATGTAGGGTGATCTCCTGACTGTACATTATCAGGACAGGCTCAGACAGTGCTGGGGTCTATCTAATGTAGGGTGATCTCCTGACTGTACATTATCAGGACAGGCTCAGAGAGCACTGGTGTCTATCTAATGTAGGGTGATCTCCTGACTGCACATTATCAGGACAGGCTCAGACAGTGCTGGGGTCTATCTAATGTAGAGTGACCTCCTGACTGTACATTATCAGGACAAGCTCAGACAGTCTGGGGTCTATCTAATGTAGGGTGACCTCCTGACTGTACATTATCAGGACAGACTCAGACAGTGCTGGGGTCTATCTAATGTAGGGTGACCTCCTGACTATACATTATCAGGACAGTCTCAGACAGTGCTGGGGTCTATCTAATGTAGGGTGATCTCCTGACTGTACATTATCAGGACAGACTCAGACAGTGCTGGGGTCTATCTAATGTAGGGTGACCTCCTGACTGTACATTATCAGGACAGGCTCAGAAAGTCTGGGGTCTATCTAATGTAGGGTGACCTCCTGACTGTACATTATCAGGACAGACTCAGACAGTGCTGGGGTCTATCTAATGTAGGGTGATCTCCTGACTGTACATTATCAGGACAGGCTCAGAAAGTCTGGGGTCTATCTAATGTAGGGTGACCTCATGGCTGCACATTATCAGGACAGGCTCAGACATTGCTAGGTCTATCTAATTTAGGGTGGTTTCCTGACTGTACACTATCAGGACAGGCTCAGACAGTGCTGGGGTCTATCTAATGTAGGGTGACCTCTTGACTGCACATTATAAGGACAGGCTCAGACAGTGCTGGGGTTTATCTAATGTAGGGTGACCTCCTGACTGTACATTATCAGGACAGGCTCAGACAGTGCTGGGGTCTATCTAATGTAGGGTGACCTCCTGACTGTACATTATCAGGACAGGCTCAGGCAGTGCTGGGGTCTATCTAATGTAGGGTGACCTCCTGACTGTACATTATCAGGACAGGCTCAGACAGTGCTGGGGTCTATCTAATGTAGGGTGACCTCCTGACTGTACATTATCAGGACAGGCTCAGGCAGTGCTGGGGTCTATCTAATGTAGGGTGACCTCCTGAGTGCACATTATCAGAACAGGCTCAGACAGTGCAGGGGGGGGGTATCTAATATAGGGTGACCTCCTGACTGTACATTATCAGGACAGGCTCAGACAGTGCTAAGGGTCTATCTGATGTAGGGTGATCTCCTGACTGTACATTATCAGGACAGGCTCAGACAGTGCTGGGGTCTATCTAATGTAGGGTGACCTCCTGACTGTACATTATCAGGACAGGCTCAGACAGTGCTGGGGTCTATCTAATGTAGAGTGACCTCCTTACTGTACACTATCAGGACAGGCTCAGACAGTCTGGGGTCTATCTAATGTAGGGTGACCTCCTGACTGTACATTATCAGGACAGGCTCAGACAGTGCTGGGGTCCATCTAATGTAGGGTGATCTCCTGACTGTACATTATCAGGACAGGCTCAGAAAGTCTGGGGTCTATCTAATGTAGGGTGACTTCCTGACTGTACATTATCAGGACAGGCTCAGACAGTGCTGGGGTCTATCTAATGTAGAGTGACCTCCTTACTGTACACTATCAGGACAGGCTCAGACAGTCTGGGGTCTATCTAATGTAGGGTGACCTCCTGACTGTACATTATCAGGACAGGATCAGACAGTGCTGGGGTCTATCTAATGTAGGGTGATCTCCTGACTGTACATTATCAGGACAGGCTCAGAAAGTCTGGGGTCTATCTAATGTAGGGTGACTTCCTGACTGTACATTATCAGGACAGACTCATACAATGCTGGGGTCTATCTAATGTAGGGTGATCTCCCGACTGTACATTATCAGGACAGGCTCAGAAAGTCTGGGGTCTATCTAATGTAGGGTGACCTCCTGACTGTACATTGTCAGGACAAACTCAGACAGTGCTGGGGTCTATCTAATGTAGGGTGACCTCCTGAGTGAACATTATCAGGACAGGCTCAGACAGTGCAGGGGGGTATATAATATAGAGTGACCTCCTGACTGTACATTATCAGGACAGGCTCAGACAGTGCTGGGGGTGTATATAATGTAGGGTGACCTTCCATACTGTACATTATCAGGACAGGCTCAAAAAGTACTGGGGTCTATCTAATGTAGGGTGACATCCTGACTGCACATTATCAGGACAGGCTCAGACATTACTGAGGTCTATCTAATGTTGGGTGATCTCCTGACTGTACATTATCAGGACAGGCTCAGACAGTGCTGGGGTCTATCTAATGTAGGGTGATCTCCTTACTGTACATTATCAGGACAGGCTCAGACAGTACTGGTGTCTATCTAATGTAGGGTGACATCCTGACTGCACATTATCAGGACAGGCTCAGACAGTGCTGGGGTCTATCTAATGAAGGGTGACCTCCTGACTGTACATTATCAGGACAGGCTCAGACAGTGCAGGGGTCTATATAATGTAGGGTGACCTCCTGACTGTACATTATCAGGACAGGCTCAGACAGTGCAGGGGTCTATCTAATGTAGGGTGACCTCCTGACTGTACATTATCAGGACAGGCTCAGACAGTGCTGGGGTCTATCTAATTTAGGGTGACCTCCTGACTGTACATTATCAGGACTAATAGATAATCCTATTACAGAGACTCCTTTATAAGATAAGGAAGTCTATTGTATTAAGTGTTTTATTATGAGACATAGAACAAAGAGTATAATCTGATCAATGTCTGATTGCATCAAAGTAGCCAGGTAGCCTAGGGGAGGTGTGACCACACCTATTGTTCTCTTTATGTGTATTGTGTGGCCAAATATGGGCATGTGTATTGTTTGTGGGAAGAGATGTGTATAAATATTTCTGCATAACAAAATAAAGTCAGTACTCTTTGACCCTTCAAAACGTAGCCTCGTCTCGTTCTTTGTTGGGATTGCTATATCATACTGGGGATTGCTATGAGCTGCATACTCCCTGGGAGCTTTAAGCTACGGCGGTTGTGGAGTCTGTGGTAGTGTGGTGTACGGTGCGGTGCTTGTAGGCCTCGACGCAAACTAGGATGCGTCCATCAACGGAGGTACCCGGTTGGGGTCATTCATGGTTATCCTGGATAATTAGAGAGAGTATCGATCCAGGGAGGAATCTGATCACCAGTATCATCTTTGAGATGGTTGGCTATGTCTCACTTGTTTTTTTTTTCTGTTTCCCTTCTTCTGGATTAATTAATTAACAACTAATCTCCATATTGAACTTGATGTACAGTACAAAATGGAATTCCTAATGACAATGGGCTCATCAATCACTTTGATTTATTAAAAATATCTATAACAAAGCTTTATCATAGTATACATATTAGTATTCCTTATACACAGAATATACATTATGAGTCTTTCGTTACCTAAAAGCAGAGTTTTTTCTTTTAGAGCTCTATAGACTCAATGCTTTGATGCAACAAACACATATGGAAAATAAGAAATGTAATACAGGGGCTATTAAGGTTAAAATAATATAAAGATTATATTAAAAAATATAAAACTCATGATGGTGTAGAGCAAAGTCCATACTATTATTATTATTATTATCATTTATTTGTATCGCGCCAACATATTCCGTAGCGCTATACAGGGGAGGAGAACAAGGAAATATACAACATACAATATTGACAAAAGCATGGATGGCCCTGTTTTGAGCTTCGAATCTTGTAAAAGTGCTTTTTCCCCAAAGCACCCCACAGGATTAGACACTCGCCACTTACAATCTAAAGGTAATGGAAGAGACAGAGACCTGGGAAGGGTAGATAAGGAAAAGCAAGGTTAGGAAGGAAGTGAGAGGTACATAGGAAGGAAATTGTGAAAGTAAAGAGGTTAGGTTATCCATTCGTTAGAGAGGGAAAATATGTGATATAAAGTGATGGCACTATTATGTAATATGGTATCTGCCCCTAGTGGTCAGATAATGTAACCATACGTTCTGGATCCCTTAGATCGAAAGGTTATTGATAACCAAGCAGATATCAGCAACGCACAGTCCAGCCCCATATCATGTATTGTAATAATACACGCTGATACATTAGTAGAACTTACTGCTGGAAAGTTCTATGAACATGATTTACAGCTCAGATATCCATAGATGTTTATAAGCTTGCTGATGTTTTTTATTAATTACATTTATATGACCTTAGTAGAACTGCATGATGTGTCATGTTGCTGTGTAATGGTGGACTCATATTAAAACATTCCCCATATCCCATAAATACAACTGGTCTTTATCCTGTGTGAGGTTTCTTGTGTTATTTCAAATATGACTGAAAAATATATTTTCTCTTGTGTAAGTTTCAGAACATGCAAATGGTGTTTATCCTGTGTGAGTTCTGATGTGTCGCTTGAGATATGAGGAGTGATTGAAATATTTCTCACATTCAAATGTCTCCTATATGAGTCATCTTATGTCTAATAAGATGTGAGGCCTGACTGAAACATTTCCCACATTCAGAACATGAAAAGGGTTTTTCTCCTGTATGAGTAATCTTATGTCTAATAAGAACTGAGGCCCGACTGAAAAATTTCCCACATTCAGAACATGAAAAGGGTTTTTCTCCTGTATGAGTCATCTTATGTCTATTAAGAACTGAGGCCCGACTGAAACATTTCCCACATTCAGAACATGAAAAGGGTTTTTCTCCTGTATGAGTAATCTTATGGCTATTAAGATGTGAGGCCAGGCTGAAACATTTCCCACATTCAGAACATGAAAAGGGTTTTTCTCCTGTATGAGTCATCTTATGGCTATTAAGAGCTGAGGCCTGACTGAAACATTTCCCACATTCAGAACATGAAAAGGGTTTTTCTCCTGTATGAGTCATCTTATGGCTATTAAGAACTGAGGCCCGACTGAACCATTTCCCACATTCAGAACATGAAAAGGGTTTTTCTCCTGTATGAGTCATCTTATGGCTATTAAGATGTGAGGCCTGACTGAAACATTTCCCACATTCAGAACATGAAAAGGGTTTTTCTCCTGTATGAGTCATCTTATGGCTATTAAGAGCTGAGAGCTGACTGAAACATTTCCCACATTCAGAACATGAAAAGGGTTTTTCTCCTGTATGAGTCATCTTATGGCTATTAAGATTTGAGGCCAGACTGAAACATTTCCCACATTCAGAACATGAAAAAGGTTTTTCTCCTGTATGAGTCATCTTATGTCTATTAAGAACTGAGGCCCGACTGAAACATGTCCCACATTCAGAACATGAAAAAGTTTTTTTTCCTATATGAGTCATCTTATGGCTATTAAGATGTGAGGCCAGGCTGAAACATTTCCCACATTCAGAACATGAAAAGGGGTTTTCTCCTGTATGAGTCATCTTATGTCTATTAAGAACTGAGGCCCGACTGAAACATGTCCCACATTCAGAACATGAAAAGGGTTTTTTTCCTATATGAGTCATCTTATGGCTATTAAGAGCTGAGGCCTGACTGAAACATTTCCCACATTCAGAACATGAAAAGGGTTTTTCTCCTGTATGAGTCCTCTTATGTTTATTAAGAGCTGAGAGGTGTCTGAAACATTTCCCACATTCAGAGCATGAAAAGGGTTTTTCTCCTGTATGAGTCATCTTATGGCTATTAAGAGCTGAGGCCTGACTGAAACATTTCCCACATTCAGAACATGAAAAAGGTTTTTCTCCTGTATGAGTCATCTTATGGCTATTAAGAGCTGAGGCCCGACTGAAACATTTCCCACATTCAGAACATGAAAAGGGTTTTTCTCCTGTATGAGTCCTCTTATGAATATTAAGAGCTGAGAGGTGTCTGAAACATTTCCCACATTCAGAACATGAAAAGGGTTTTTCTCCTATATGAGTCATCTTATGGCTATTAAGATGTGAGGCCAGACTGAAACATTTCCCACATTCAGAACATGAAAAGGGTTTTTCTTCTGTATGAGTCATCTTATGTCTATTAAGAACTGAGGCCTGACTGAAACATTTCCCACATTCAGAACATGAAAAGGGTTTTTCTCCTGTATGAGTCATCTTATGTCTATTAAGAACTGAGGCCTGACTGAAACATTTCCCACATTCAGAACATGAAAAGGGTTTTTCTCCTGTATGAGTCATCTTATGTTCATTAAGATGTGAGGCCAGACAGAAACATTTCCCACATTCGGAACATGAAAAGGGTTTTTCTCCTGTATGAGTCATCTTATGTCTATTAAGAGTTGAGAGCTGACTGAAACATTTCCCACATTCAGAACATGAAAAGGGTTTTTCTCCTGTATGAGTCATCTTATGGCTATTAAGATGTGAGGCCAGGCTGAAACATTTCCCACATTCAGAACATGAAAAGGGGTTTTCTCCTGTATGAGTCATCTTATGTCTATTAAGAACTGAGGCCCGACTGAAACATGTCCCACATTCAGAACATGAAAAGGGTTTTTTTCCTATATGAGTCATCTTATGGCTATTAAGAGCTGAGGCCTGACTGAAACATTTCCCACATTCAGAACATGAAAAGGGTTTTTCTCCTGTATGAGTCCTCTTATGTTTATTAAGAGCTGAGAGGTGTCTGAAACATTTCCCACATTCAGAGCATGAAAAGGGTTTTTCTCCTGTATGAGTCATCTTATGGCTATTAAGAGCTGAGGCCTGACTGAAACATTTCCCACATTCAGAACATGAAAAAGGTTTTTCTCCTGTATGAGTCATCTTATGGCTATTAAGAGCTGAGGCCCGACTGAAACATTTCCCACATTCAGAACATGAAAAGGGTTTTTCTCCTGTATGAGTCCTCTTATGAATATTAAGAGCTGAGAGGTGTCTGAAACATTTCCCACATTCAGAACATGAAAAGGGTTTTTCTCCTATATGAGTCATCTTATGGCTATTAAGATGTGAGGCCAGACTGAAACATTTCCCACATTCAGAACATGAAAAGGGTTTTTCTTCTGTATGAGTCATCTTATGTCTATTAAGAACTGAGGCCTGACTGAAACATTTCCCACATTCAGAACATGAAAAGGGTTTTTCTCCTGTATGAGTCATCTTATGTCTATTAAGAACTGAGGCCTGACTAAAACATTTCCCACATTCAGAACATGAAAAGGGTTTTTCTCCTGTATGAGTCATCTTATGTTCATTAAGATGTGAGGCCAGACAGAAACATTTCCCACATTCGGAACATGAAAAGGGTTTTTCTCCTGTATGAGTCATCTTATGTCTATTAAGAGTTGAGAGCTGACTGAAACATTTCCCACATTCAGAACATGAAAAGGGTTTTTCTCCTGTATGAGTCATCTTATGGCTATTAAGATGTGAGGCCAGACAGAAACATTTCCCACATTCGGAACATGAAAGGGGTTTTTCTCCTGTATGAGTCATCTTATGTCTATTAAGAGCTGAGAGCTGACTGAAACATTTCCCACATTCAGAACATGAAAAGGGTTTTTCTCCTGTATGATTCATCTTATGGCTATTAAGAGCTGAGAGGTGTCTGAAACATTTCCCACATTCAGAACATGAAAAGGGTTTTTCTCCTGTATGAGTCATCTTATGTCTATTAAGAGCTGAGAGCTGACTGAAACATTTCCCACATTCAGAACATGAAAAGGGTTTTTCTCCTATATGAGTCATCTTATGGCTATTAAGATGTGAGGCCAGACTGAAACATTTCCCACATTCAGAACATGAAAAGGGTTTTTCTTCTGTATGAGTCATCTTATGTCTATTAAGAACTGAGGCCTGACTGAAACATTTCCCACATTCAGAACATGAAAAGGGTTTTTCTTCTGTATGAGTCATCTTATGTCTATTAAGAGTTGAGAGCTGACTGAAACATTTCCCACATTCAGAACATGAAAAGGGTTTTTCTCCTGTATGAGTCATCTTATGTTCATTAAGATGTGAGGCCAGACAGAAACATTTCCCACATTCGGAACATGAAAAGGGTTTTTCTCCTGTATGAGTCATCTTATGTCTATTAAGAGTTGAGAGCTGACTGAAACATTTCCCACATTCAGAACATGAAAAGGGTTTTTCTCCTGTATGAGTCATCTTATGGCTATTAAGATGTGAGGCCAGACAGAAACATTTCCCACATTCGGAACATGAAAAGGGTTTTTCTCCTGTATGAGTCATCTTATGTCTATTAAGAGCTGAGAGCTGACTGAAACATTTCCCACATTCAGAACATGAAAAGGGTTTTTCTCCTGTATGAGTCATCTTATGGCTATTAAGAGCTGAGAGGTGTCTGAAACATTTCCCACATTCAGAACATGAAAAGGGTTTTTCTCCTGTATGAGTCATCTTATGTCTAATAAGAACTGAGGCCCGACTGAAACATTTCCCACATTCGGAACATGAAAAAGGTTTTTCTCCTGTATGAGTCATCTTATGTCTATTAAGATCTGAGATGCGACTGAAACATTTTCCGCATTCAGAACATGCAAAAGGGTTTTCAACTGTGTGACAAATGTGGTCTTCTCCAAGGTTATTCCAAATCTCGGTCCCATCTGTTGGAAACAAAAGCACCAGGAATAAATTCTGACAGCTTTAACATTCTTCTAAATGGAAATGATTAGTTAGCATATACAGTACCTATTATAGTGAGTGATGTACGTGGGTTGAATGTACGTGTAGATTCCATAGAGTGCATCACTGGATAATGGGAGCACACAGGAGACGTCACTTACAGTGGGTGTATTTACTAATATAGGCAGTGAGGTAAATGTATAAGCAGAGTCCGTAGAGTGAATCATTGGAGGATGGGAATATGCAGGAGGACGTCACTTACAGTTGGTGTATTCTCCAATATAGGGAATGATGTACGTAAGGTAAGTGGGGTGAAGGTAGGTGTAGAGACCATAGGGAGTGAGGTGAGTGTGGTGAATGTACGTGTAGCGACCACAGGGAGTGTGTTAAGTGGGGTGAATGTATATGTAGAGTCCATAGGGAGTGAGGTAAGGGGGGGGTGAATGTACGTGTAGAGTCCACAGGGAGTAAGGCAAGTGGGGTGAGTGTATGTGTAAAGTACATAGGGAGTGAGGTAAGTGGGGTGAGTGTATGTGTAAAGTACATAGGGAGTGAGGTAAGTGGGGTGAGTGTATGTGTAGAGTCCATAGGGACTGAGGTGAGTGGGGTGAATGTATGTGTAGAGCCCATAGGGAGCGAGGCAAGTGGGGTGAATGTACGTGTAGAGCCCATAGGGAGTGAGGTAAGTGGGGTGAATGTACGTGTAGAGTCCATAGGGAGTGAGGTAAGTGGGGTGAATGTATGTGTAGAGTCCATAGGGAGTGAGGTAAGTGGGGTGAGTGTATGTGTAGAGTACAAAGGGAGTGAGGTAAGTGGGGTGAGTGTATGTGTAGAGTACATAGGGAGCGAGGTAAATGGGATGAATGTACGTGTAGAGTCCATAGGGAGTGAGGTAAATGGGGTGAATATATGTGTAGAGTCCATAGGGAGTGAGGTAAGTGGGGTCAGTGTATGTGTAGAGTCCATAGGGAGTGAGGTAAGTGGGGTTAATGTATGTGTAGAGCTCATAGGCAGGGAGGTAAGTGGGGTTAATGTATGTGTAGAGCCCATAGGGAGTGACGTAAGTGAGGTGAGTGTATGTGTAGAGTCCATAGGGAGTGAGGTAAGTAGGTGAGTGTACGTGTAGAGTCCATAGGGAGTGAGGTAAGTGGGGTGAATGTAAGTGTAGAGTCCATAGGGATTGAGGTAAGTGAGGTGAGTGTATGTGTAGAGTACATAGGGAGTGAGGTAAGTGGGTGAGTGTACGTGTAGCGTCCATAGTGAGTGAGGTAAATGGGGTGAATGTACGTGTAGAGCCCATAGGGAGTGAGGTAAGTGGGGTGAGTGTATGTGTAGAGCCCATAGGGAGTGAGGTAAGTGGGGTGAGTGTACGTGTAGAGTCCATAGGGAGTGAGGTAAGTGGGGTGAGTGTATGTGTAGAGTACATAGGGAGTGAGGTAAATGGGGTGAATATATGTGTAGCGTCCATAGGGGGTGAGGTAAGTGGGGTGAGTGTACGTGTAGAGTCCATAGGCAGTGAGTTAAGTGGGGTTAATGTATGTGTAGAGCGCATAGGGAGTGAAGTAAGTGGGGTGAATGTATGTGTAGAGTCCATAGGGAGTGAGGTAAGTGGGTGAGTGTATGTGTAGAGCCCATAGGGAGTGAAGTAAGTGGGGTGAATGTATGTGTAGAGCCCATAGGGAGTGAGGTAAGTGGGGTGAGTGTACGTGTAGAGTCCATAGGGAGTGAGGTAAGTGGGTGAGTGTACGCGTAGAGTCCATAGGGAGTGAGGTAAGTGGGGTGAGTGTACGTGTAGAGTCCATAGGGAGTGAGGTAAGTGGGGTGAGTGTACGTGTAGCGCCCATAGGGAGTGAGGTAAGTGGGGTGAATGTATGTGTAGCGCCCATAGGGAGTGAGGTAAGTGGGGTGAGTGTATGTGTAGAGTCCATAGGGAGTGAGGTAAGTGGGGTGAGTGTATGTGTAGAGTCCATAGGGAGTGAGGTAAGTTGGTGAGTGTACGTGTAGAGTCCATAGGGAGTGAGGTAAGTGGGGTGAGTGTACGTGTAGAGTCCATAGGGAGTGAGGTAAGTGGGGTGAGTGTACGTGTAGAGTCCATAGGGAGTGAGGTAAGTGGGGTGAGTGTACGTGTAGCGCCCATAGGGAGTGAGGTAAGTGGGGTGAGTGTATGTGTAGAGTCCATAGGGAGTGAGGTAAGTGGGTGAGTGTACGTGTAGAGTCCATAGGGAGTGAGGTAAGTGGGTGAGTGTACGTGTAGCGCCCATAGGGAGTGAGGTAAGTGGGGTGAGTGTACGTGTAGAGTCCATAGGGAGTGAGGTAAGTGGGTGAGTGTACGTGTAGCGCCCATAGGGAGTGAGGTAAGTGGGTGAGTGTACGTGTAGCGCCCATAGGGAGTGAGGTAAGTGGGTGAGTGTACGTGTAGCGCCCATAGAGATCATAGGGAGTGAGGTAAGTGGGTGAGTGTACGTGTAGCGCCCATAGGGAGTGAGGTAAGGGGGTGAGTGTACGTGTAGCGCCCATAGGGAGTGAGGTAAGTGGGTGAGTGTACGTGTAGCGCCCATAGAGATCATAGGGAGTGAGGTAAGTGGGTGAGTGTACGTGTAGCGCCCATAGGGAGTGAGGTAAGTGGGTGAGTGTACGTGTAGAGTCCATAGGGAGTGAGGTAAGTGGGTGAGTGTACGTGTAGCGCCCATAGGGAGTGAGGTAAGTGGGGTGAGTGTACGTGTAGAGTCCATAGGGAGTGAGGTAAGTGGGTGAGTGTACGTGTAGAGTCCATAGGGAGTGAGGTAAGTGGGTGAGTGTACGTGTAGCGCCCATAGGGAGTGAGGTAAGTGGGTGAGTGTACGTGTAGAGTCCATAGGGAGTGAGGTAAGTGGGGTGAGTGTATGTGTAGAGTCCATAGGGAGTGAGGTAAGTGGGTGAGTGTACGTGTAGAGTCCATAGGGAGTGAGGTAAGTGGGTGAGTGTACGTGTAGAGTCCATAGGGAGTGAGGTAAGTGGGGTGAGTGTATGTGTAGAGTCCATAGGGAGTGAGGTAAGTGGGTGAGTGTACGTGTAGAGTCCATAGGGAGTGAGGTAAGTGGGTGAGTGTACGTGTAGCGCCCATAGCGAGTGAGGTAAGTGGGGTGAGTGTACGTGTAGAGTCCATAGGGAGTGAGGTAAGTGGGTGAGTGTACGTGTAGCGCCCATAGGGAGTGAGGTAAGTGGGTGAGTGTACGTGTAGCGCCCATAGAGACCATATGTGCACAATCTGTGCTGAGATCACAGTATAATAGCAAATAATAATAAATAATTCCTTACACTTGGGGCTTATTGCAGTTCCCTCCTTGCTGGCCTCCCCATCTCTCCTCTGTCTCCCCTCCAATCCATAATGAACGCCTCCGCTAGACTCATCTTCAATACCAAACGCTCAGTGTCTGCGGCTCCTCACTGGCTTCCCAGAGCTTCCCGAATCACGAAACATCATGACCCTAACACATAAAGCCCTCAACAACAGCGCGCCCCCTTATATCTCTGCTCTTGTTTCAAAATACTCTCCCAACCGCCCCCCTTCGTTCTTCCCCCTCCTCTCACTCCCCTGTGTCTCTCCCCCCTCCTCTCATTCCCCTGTGTCTCTTCCCCCTCCTCTCACTCCCCTGTGTCTCTTCCCCCTCCTCTCACTCCCCTGTGTCTCTTCCCCCTCCTCTCATTCCCTTGTGTCTCTTCCCCCTCCTCTCACTCCCCTGTGTCTCTTCCCCCTCCTCTCACTCCCCTGTGTCTCTTCCCCCTCCTCTCACTCCCCTGTGTCTCTTCCCCCTCCTCTCATTCCCCTTTGTCTCTCCCCCCTCCTCTCACTCCCCTGTGTCTCTTCCCCCTCCTCACTCCCATGTTTCTTCCCCCTCCTCTCACTCCCCTGTGTCTCTTCCCCCTCCTCTCACTCCCATGTTTCTTCCCCCTCCTCTCACTCCCCTGTGTCTCTTCCCCCTACTCTCCCTCCCCTGTGTCTCTTTCCCCGACTCTCCCCCCTGTGTCTCCCTACCTCCTATGTGTCTCTTTCGCCCCTCTCCCCCGTGTCTCTTCCCCCCTCTCCCCTCCCTTTGTCTCTTCCCCCAACTCCCTCCCCCATGTCTCTTGCCCTGTTTCTCTTCCCCCCTGGTGTCCCTTCCCCCCCTCTCCCCCTATGTCTCTTTACCCCTCCTTCCACCCATGTGTCTCTTTCCCACCCTCCCCCAAGTGTCTCTTTACCCCTCTCCCTCCCATGCATTTCCTTCCCCCTCCCATGTCTCTTCCCCCTCTCCGTGTCTCTCCGCCCTCTACCTGTGTCTCTTCCCCCCCCCTGTCTCTCCCCCCTCTACCTCTGTGTCTCTCCACCCTCTCCCTCTGTGTCTCTCCACCCTCTCCCTCTGTGTCTCTCCCCCCCTCTGCCTCTGTGTCTCTTACCCCCCTCTACTTCTGTGTCTCTCCCCCTCTCTGCCTCTGTGTCTCTTACCCCCCTCTACTTCTGTGTCTATCCCCCCTCTCCCTGTGTCTCTCCCCACCTCTCACCCTGTCTCTACCCCAATCTCCCTCTGTGTCTCTTCCCCCCTCTCCCTCTGTCTCTCCCCGCTCTACCTCTGTGTCTCTTCCCCCTCTACCTCTGTGTCTCTTCCCCCTCTACCTCTGTGTCTCTTTCCCCCTACCTCTGTGTCTCTTTCCCCCCTACCTCTGTGTCTCTTTCCCCCCTCTCTGTCTCTCCCCCCTTTACCTCTGTGTCTCTCCCCCCTCTCCCTCTGTGTCTCTCCCCCCTCTGCCTCTGTCTCTTACCCCCCTCTAACTCTGTGTCTCTTTCCCCCCTCTGTCTCTCCCCCCTTTACCTCTGTGTCTCTCCCCCCTCTCCCTCTGTGTCTCTCCCCCCTCTGCCTCTGTCTCTTACCCCCCTCTACCTCTGTGTCTATCCCCCCTCTCCCTGTGTCTCTTCCCACCTCTCACCCTGTCTCTACCCCAATCTCCCTCTGTGTCTCTTCCCCTCTCTCCCTTTGTGTCTCTCCCCCCCCCACCCCTCTGCCTCTGTGTCTCTTACCCCCCGGTCCCTGTGTCTTTTCCCCCTCCCTTACGCACTGCGCAGGCGCCGCTTTGTGATCGGATTGTTGTCAAACTGTGATTAGTTTGTACTGAGCTGCATATTAGCATTCAGGACCTGCACAAACAATGCTGTATATCTTAGGAATTATGTACTATAGAGATAAACAGCTACTGGAATGTACCGTTTTTAATCCCCTTTGAGGTTAAATCCTTAGGGTGACAGTGTGCCGTTACAGAATGTATTATTAATGTTCTTATTTTACATGAATTCCTCACCTTCCCTGATATTCCCAGGACTCTCCTCCTCCTTCACCTGCTGACGATCTCTTATATTCAGCACCTCTTGTTCAACCTTGGAGACAACTGGAGGCTTCACATCTAAAGTATATACAAAGTATAGATTGGGACCAAGAGCTGACGGGTAAAAATACTGACCATAAGTGGACAACGTTCAAATCCTTACTAAATATACATACGTATCACCATATACCGTGTGGGAATAAAAGTAACGGAGTAAATCACACCCAATGTGGCCTAATAATGACTTAAAGATCAAGATACGGAGTAAGAAACACACAAGAGGGGAACGAGACGGCTTTATGTGAGTATAAGGAAGTCACCAAGGCAGCAAAAGGGTTACTAGACTGGCTAACATAGGAAATGGCAAGTTATATGTAAGGAGAGTAAGAATAACCCTAAACATGTGTATAAATATATCACCGGGAAGAAGACCAGGAAGGAAGCTATAGGAACATTACAATGTGACACAGGAAGGAAGCTATAGGATCATTACAATGTGACACAGGAAGGAAGCTATAGGAACATTACAATGTGACACAGGAAGGAAGCTATAGGAACATTACACTGTGACACAGGAAGGAAGCTATAGGAGCATTACACTGTGACACAGGAAGGAAGCTATAGGAACATTACGATGTGACACAGGAAGGAAGCTATAGGAACATTACGATGTGACACAGGAAGGAAGCTATAGGAACATTACAATGTGACAGAGGAAGGAAGCTATGGGAACATTACAATGTGACACAGGAAGGAAGCTATAGGAACATTACAATGTGACACAGGAAGGAAGCTATAGGAACATTACGATGTGACACAGGAAGGAAGCTATAGGAACATTACAATGTGACAGAGGAAGGAAGCTACGGGAACATTACAATGTGACACAGGAAGGAAGCTATGGGAACATTACAATGTGACACAGGAAGGAAGCTATAGGAACATTACAATGTGACACAGGAAGGAAGCTATAGGAACATTACAATGTGACACAGGAAGGAAGCTATATGAACATTACAATGTGACACAGGAAGGAAGCTATAGGAACATTACAATGTCACACAGGAAGGAAGCTACAGGAACATTACAGTGTGACACAGGAAGGAAGCTATAGGAACATTACAATGTGACACAGGAAGGAAGCTATAGGAACATTACAGTGTGACACAGGAAGGAAGCTATAGGAACATTACAATGTGACACAGGAAGGAAGCTATAGGAACATTACAATGTGACACAGGAAGGAAGCTATAGGAACATTACAGTGTGACACAGGAAGGAAGCTATAGGAACATTACAATGTGACACAGGAAGGAAGCTATAGGAGCATTACAATATGACACAGGAAGGAAGCTATAGGAGTATTACAATGTGACACAGGAAGGAAGCTATAGGAGCATTACAATGTGACACAGGAAGGAAGCTATAGGAACATTACAATGTGACACAGGAAGGAAGCTATAGGAACATTACAATGTGACACAGGAAGGAAGCTATAGGAGCATTACAATGTGACACACGAAGGAAGCTATAGGAACATTACAATGTGACAAAGGAAGGAAGCTATAGGAACATTACAATGTGACACAGGAAGGAAGCTATAGGAACATTACAATGTGACACAGGAAGGAAGCTATAGGAACATTACAGTGTGACACAGGAAGGAAGCTATAGGAACATTACAGTGTGACACAGGAAGGAAGCTATAGGAACACTACAATGTGACACAGGAAGGAAGCTATAGGAACCTTACAATGTGACACAGGAAGGAAGCTACAGGAGCATTACATTATGACACAGGAAGGAAGCAATAGGAACATCACAATGTGACACAGGAAGGAAGCTATAGGAGCATTACAATGTGACACAGGAAGGAAGCTATATGAACATTACAATGTGAAACAGGAAGGAAGCTATAGGAACATTACAATGTGACAAAGGAAGGAAGCTATAGGAGTATTACAATGTGACACAGGAAGGAAGCTATAGGAACATTACAATGTGACACAGGAAGGAAGCTATAGGAGCATTAAAATGTGACACAGGAAGGAAGCTATAGGAGCATTACAATGTGATACAGGAAGGAAGCTATAGGAACATTACAATGTGACACAGGAAGGAAGCTATAGGAGCATTACAATGTGACACTGGAAGGAAGCTATAGGAACATTACAATGTGACACAGGAAGGAAGCTATAGGAGCATTACAATGTGACACAGGAAGGAAGCTATAGGAACATTACAGTGTGACACAGGAAGGAAGCTATAGGAACATTACAATGTGACACAGGAAGGAAGCTATAGGAACATTACAATGTGACACAGGAAGGAAGCTATAGGAGCATTACAATGTGACACAGGAAGGAAGCTATAGGAGTATTACAATGTGACACAGGAAGGAAGCTATAGGAACATTACAATGTGACACAGGAAGGAAGCTATAGGAGCATTAAAATGTGACACAGGAAGGAAGCTATAGGAGCATTACAATGTCACACAGGAAGGAAGCTATAGGAACATTACAATGTGATACAGGAAGGAAGCTATAGGAACATTACAATGTGACACAGGAAGGAAGCTATAGGAGCATTACAATGTGACACAGGAAGGAAGCTATAGGAGCATTACAATGTGACACAGGAAGGAAGCTATAGGAACATTACAGTGTGACACAGGAAGGAAGCTATAGGAACATTACAATGTGACACAGGAAGGAAGCTATAGGAACATTACAATGTGACACAGGAAGGAAGCTATAGGAGCATTACAATGTGACACAGGAAGGAAGCTATAGGAACATTACAATGTGACACAGGAAGGAAGCTATAGGAACATTACAATGTGACACAGGAAGGAAGCTACAGGAGCATTACAATGTGACACAGGAAGGAAGCTATAGGAACATTACAATGTGACAAAGGAAGGAAGCTATAGGAACATTACAATGTGACACAGGAAGGAAGCTATAGGAACATTACAGTGTGACACAGAAAGGAAGCTATAGGAACATTACAATGTGACAAAGGAAGGAAGCTATAGGAACATTACAATGTGACACAGGAAGGAAGCTATAGGAACATTACAATGTGACACAGGAAGGAAGCTATAGGAGCATTACAATGTGACACAGAAAGGAAGCTATAGGAACATTACAATGTGACACAGGAAGGAAGCTATAGGGACATTACACTGTGACACAGGAAGGAAGCTATAGGAACATTACAATGTGACACAGGAAGGAAGCTATAGGAGCATTACAATGTGACACAGAAAGGAAGCTATAGGAACATTACAATGTGACACAGGAAGGAAGCTATAGGGACATTACACTGTGACACAGGAAAGAAGCTATAGGAACATTACAATGTGACACAGGAAGGAAGCTATAGGAACATTACAATGTGACACAGGAAGGAAGCTATAGGAACATTACAATGTGACACAGGAAGGAAGCTATAGGAACATTACAATGTGACACAGGAAGGAAGCTATAGGAACATTACAATGTGACACAGGAAGGAAGCTATAGGAGCATTACATTGTGACACAGGAAGGAAGCTATAGGAACATTACAATGTGACACAGGAAGGAAGCTATAGGAGCATTACAATGTGACACAGGAAGGAAGCTATAGGAGCATTACAATGTGACACAGGAAGGAAGCTATAGGAACACTACAATGTGACACAGGAAGGAAGCTATAGGAACATTACAATGTGACACAGGAAGGAAGCTATAGGAACATTACAATGTGACACAGGAAGGAAGCTATATGAACATTACAATGTGACAGAGGAAGGAAGCTATAGGAACATTACAATGTCACACAGGAAGGAAGCTACAGGAACATTACAGTGTGACACAGGAAGGAAGCTATAGGAACATTACAATGTGACACAGGAAGGAAGCTATAGGAACATTACAGTGTGACACAGGAAGGAAGCTATAGGAACATTACAATGTGACACAGGAAGTAAGCTATAGGAACATTACAATGTGACACAGGAAGGAAGCTATAGGATCATTACAATGTGACACAGGAAGGAAGCTATAGGAACATTACAATGTGACACAGGAAGGAATCTATAGGAACATTACAATGTGACACAGGAAGGAAGCTATAGGAGCATTACAATATGACACAGGAAGGAAGCTATAGGAGTATTACAATGTGACACAGGAAGGAAGCTATAGGAGCATTACAATGTGACACAGGAAGGAAGCTATAGGAACATTACAATGTGACACAGGAAGGAAGCTATAGGAACATTACAATGTGACACAGGAAGGAAGCTATAGGAGCATTACAATGTGACACACGAAGGAAGCTATAGGAACATTACAATGTGACAAAGGAAGGAAGCTATAGGAACATTACAATGTGACACAGGAAGGAAGCTATAGGAACATTACAATGTGACACAGGAAGGAAGCTATAGGAACATTACAGTGTGACACAGGAAGGAAGCTATAGGAACACTACAATGTGACACAGGAAGGAAGCTATAGGAACCTTACAATGTGACACAGGAAGGAAGCTACAGGAGCATTACATTGTGACACAGGAAGGAAGCAATAGGAACATCACAATGTGACACAGGAAGGAAGCTATAGGAACCTTACAATGTGACACAGGAAGGAAGCTATATGAACATTACAATGTGACACAGGAAGGAAGCTATAGGAACATTACAATGTGACACAGGAAGGAAGCTATAGGAGTATTACAATGTGACACAGGAAGGAAGCTATAGGAACATTACAATGTGACACAGGAAGGAAGCTATAGGAGCATTAAAATGTGACACAGGAAGGAAGCTATAGGAGCATTACAATGTGATACAGGAAGGAAGCTATAGGAACATTACAATGTGACACAGGAAGGAAGCTATAGGAGCATTACAATGTGACACTGGAAGGAAGCTATAGGAACATTACAATGTGACACAGGAAGGAAGCTATAGGAGCATTACAATGTGACACAGGAAGGAAGCTATAGGAACATTACAGTGTGACACAGGAAGGAAGCTATAGGAACATTACAATGTGACACAGGAAGGAAGCTATAGGAACATTACAATGTGACACGGTAAGGAAGCTATAGGAATATTACACTGTGACACAGGAAGGAAGCTATAGGAACATTACAATGTGACACAGGAATGAAGCTATAGGAACATTACAATGTGACACAGGAAGGAAGCTATGGGAACATAACAATGTGACACAGGAAGGAAGCTATAGGAACACTACACTGTGACACAGGAAGGAAGCTATAGGAACACTACAATGTGAAACAGGAAGGAAGCTATAGGAACATTACAATGTGACACAGGAAGGAAGCTATAGGAACATTACAATGTGACACAGGAAGGAAGCTATAGGAGCATTACATTGTGACACAGGAAGGAAGCTATAGGAACATTACAATGTGACACAGGAAGGAAGCTATAGGAGCATTACAATGTGACACAGGAAGGAAGCTATAGGAACACTACAATGTGACACAGGAAGAAAGCTATACGAACATTACAATGTGACACAGGAAGGAAGCTATAGGAACACTACAATGTGACACAGGAAGGAAGCTATAGGAACATTACAATGTGACACAGGAAGGAAGCTATAGGAACATTACAATGTGACACAGGAAGGACGCTATAGGAACATTACAATGTGACACAGTCTGATAATTAGTGACCAGGAAAAGGCAGATGAGCTAAATAGGTTATTTTCTTCAGTATATACAAGAGAGGTAACAGTGGTTGGGTCACTGCACCATAATGGGGCCACACTACCTTCACCAAATAACTGGTTAACGCAGGAAGAAATCCAGAAGAGGTTGGACAAAATAAATGTTAATAAATCTCCAGGTCCTGATGGAATACATCTAAAGGTACTGATGGAATCTGGGGTCTGTAATAGCCAAACCATTATATCTAATTTATCAGGATTCACTCAACACAGGGTCGCTACCAGATGACTGGAGAAAGGCAGAGGTGATACCTATATTTAATAAAGGAAGAAAGAGCATTTCTTGGGAATTATAGACCAGTGAGCCTCACTTCTGTAGTGGGGAAGCTTTTAGAAGGGTTAATAAGGGATAATATACAAGAATATGTCTATTTGAACAGGATTATAAGTAGGAGTCAACATAGATTTATGAAGAATAGGTCATGTCAAACAAATCTAGTTAGTTTCTATGAGGAGGTTAGTAGGAACCTGGATCAAGGCAACTCAGTGGATGTAGTCTTTTTGGATTTTGCAAAGGCTTTCGATACAGTGCCACATGGAAGACTATTGTGCAAACTAAGGGATACAGAAACTGCAGTAAATATCTGCTTATGGATAAGGAGTTGACTAAAATACAGGAAGCAAAGGGTTGCTGTAAATGGAACATACTCTGAATGGACTAATGTGGTAAGTGGGGTTCCTCAGGGTTCAGTATTAGGTTCTCCCCTTTTTAACATATTTATTAATTAGAGGTGGGACTGGAAAGTAGTGTCTCCATTTTGCTGATGACACAAAGTTGTGCAAGGTAATTAAATCAGATAATGATGTACTTTCCCTCCAAATGGAATTGCATAAATTAGAGGAATGGGCATCTAAATGGCAGATGCGATTTAATAAAAATAAAGTTAAAGTTATGAATCTGGGAAGGAAAAATACCCATTCAATTTATAAAATTAATGGAGCAAATCTAGGGGTATCAGATATTGAAAGGGATTTGGAAGTACTTGTGAACAACCACCTAGGTAACAGTGCTCAATGCCAAGCAGCATATGCAAAGGCAAGTAAAATGTTGGCATATATTAAGAAGGGTATAGAAGCAAGGGAAGCAAATATAATTCTGACACTATAGAAATCCCTAGTATGCACTCATTTAGAAAATGGAGGACAGTTTTGGCACCACATCATAAAAGGACTGGAAAAAGTACAGAGAAGGACAACAAAACTGATTAGGGGAATGGAGGAGCTAAGTTATGAAGAAAGACTAACCAAATTAGACACCTTTTTTTCTAGAGACAATAAGTGTAAGAGGAGATATGATTACCTTATATAAGGTCAATATAAAGCTATATCAAGTGAGCTTTTTGTGCCAAGAGGTTTTCAACTGACAAGAGGGCATACTTTGAGGTTAGAAGTAAAAAGCTTCCATCTTAAAGAAATAAAAGGGTTATTCACAGTAGGGGTAGTTAATCTGTGGAATTCTCTACCAAAGGAGGTGGTGACAATGGATTCGATAGATAACTTTAAAAGGGGGACTGGGTATAGTTTTAATTAAAAAGGGCATTCAGTGTTACCCTGGTTAAATAGAGAGAGAGTATTGATCCAGGGAGGAATCTGCTCGCCAGTAGCTGCAGTCAAGAAGCAATTATTTTTATTTCCCTTTTGAGACGATTGTCAAAGTTTCACTTGGGTTTTTTTGTGTTTGCTTCCTCTGGATCAATAAAAAGAGGACATCTTAAAAGGTTGAAATTGATGGACTGAAAGTATTTTTTCAACCTCATTTACTATGTAACTATGTAAAAGGTTCTACAGATATAGATGAACAGATTAGACTTTAACCATTGTAATTATTCGATATCAATCTAGTATTTGTCTCTTAAAAACTATTTACATCTTTTAGTTGAAAGATGTACAAAGACGGAAACAACCAAATGTTTGTATGGACAGAAGACCAAATATTGTGCCATTGTGTATAAAATCAACTTTGTCATGAGCTGCGCGGCTTGTAAAACTTATGGGTGAGAGATGAAGGATAAATAGTAGTTATAATTGCCCATAGGATATTACTCACCTTCATTGATATTTACAGGAATTTCCTCCTCTTTAATCTCCGGGGGACTCCTCATATTTGTCTCTTCTTCTTAGTCAGACTCTGAGAGAACTGATGGTGTCACTTTGTCACTGTCTGTACAAATACACATGAGGCAGTCACACGCTGAGATTTGTTACATCTTTATGGTCTGTACAAATGAACATGAGATGGTCACACGCTGGGATTTCTTACTCGTCTTTATGTTCTGTACAAATAAACATGAGCAGGTCACATGCTGGGATTTGTTACATCTTTATGGTCTGTACAAATAAACATGAGATGCTCACACACTGGGATTTGTTACATATCTTTATGGTCAGTACAAATAAACATGAGATGGTCACACACTGGGATTTGTTATACGTCTTTATCGTCTGTACAAATAAACATGAGACGGTCACACGATGGGATTTGTTACATCTTTATGGTCTGTACAAATAAACATGAGATGGTCACACACTGGGATTTGTTACATATCTTTATGGTCAGTACAAATAAACATGAGATGGTCACACACTGGGATTTGTTACATGTCTTTATGGTCTGTACAAATAAACATGAGATGGTCACACACTGGGATTTGTTACATGTCTTTATGGTCTGTACAAATAAACATGAGACGGTCACACACTGGGATTTGTTACATGTTGTTATGGTCTGTACAAATAAACATGAGACGGTCACACGCTGGGATTTCTTACACGAGGGCATACTTTGAGGTTAGAAGTAAAAAGCTTCCATCTTAAAGAAATAAAAGGGTTATTCACAGTAGGGGTAGTTAATCTGTGGAATTCTCTACCAAAGGAGGTGGTGACAATGGATTCGATAGATAACTTTAAAAGGGGGACTGGGTATAGTTTTAATTAAAAAGGGCATTCAGTGTTACCCTGGTTAAATAGAGAGAGAGTATTGATCCAGGGAGGAATCTGCTCGCCAGTAGCTGCAGTCAAGAAGCAATTATTTTTATTTCCCTTTTGAGACGATTGTCAAAGTTTCACTTGGGTTTTTATCCTTTTTTTGGGTTTATAGTCTGTACAAATAAACATGAGATGGTCACATGCTGGGACTTGTTACATCTTTATGGTCTGTACAAATAAACATGAGACGGTCACACACTGGGATTTGTTACATGTCGTTATGGTCTGTACAAATAAACATGAGACGGTCACACGCTGGGATTTCTTACACGTCTTTATAGTCTGTACAAATAAACATGAGACGGTCACACGCTGGGATTTCTTACACGTCTTTATAGTCTGTACAAATAAACATGAGACGGTCACATGCTGGGATTTGTTACATCTTTATGGTCTGTACAAATAAACATGAGATGGTCACACGCTGGGATTTCTTACACGTCTTTATATCTGTACAAATAAACATGAGACGGTCACATGCTGGGATTTGTTACATCTTTATGGTCTGTACAAATAAGCATGAGATGGTCACACACTGGGATTTGTTACATGTCTTTATGGTCTGTACAAATAAACATGAGACGGTCACACACTGGGATTTGTTACATGTTGTTATGGTCTGTACAAATAAACATGAGACGGTCACACGCTGGGATTTCTTACACGAGGGCATACTTTGAGGTTAGAAGTAAAAAGCTTCCATCTTAAAGAAATAAAAGGGTTATTCACAGTAGGGGTAGTTAATCTGTGGAATTCTCTACCAAAGGAGGTGGTGACAATGGATTCGATAGATAACTTTAAAAGGGGGACTGGGTATAGTTTTAATTAAAAAGGGCATTCAGTGTTACCCTGGTTAAATAGAGAGAGAGTATTGATCCAGGGAGGAATCTGCTCGCCAGTAGCTGCAGTCAAGAAGCAATTATTTTTATTTCCCTTTTGAGACGCTTGTCAAAGTTTCACTTGGGTTTTTATCCTTTTTTTGGGTTTATAGTCTGTACAAATAAACATGAGACGGTCACATGCTGGGACTTGTTACATCTTTATGGTCTGTACAAATAAACATGAGACGGTCACACACTGGGATTTGTTACATGTCGTTATGGTCTGTACAAATAAACATGAGACGGTCACACGCTGGGATTTCTTACACGTCTTTATAGTCTGTACAAATAAACATGAGACGGTCACACGCTGGGATTTCCTACACGTCTTTATGGTCTGTACAAATAAACATGAGACGGTCACATGCTGGGATTTGTTACATCTTTATGGTCTGTACAAATAAACATGAGATGGTCACACGCTGGGATTTCTTACACGTCTTTATATCTGTACAAATAAACATGAGACGGTCACACGCTGGGATTTCCTACACGTCTTTATGGTCTGTACAAATAAACATGAGACGGTCACATGCTGGGATTTGTTACATCTTTATGGTCTGTACAAATAAGCATGATATATTCACACAATGGGATTTGTTACTCGTCTTTATGGTCTGTACAAATAAACATGAGACGGTCACACACTGGGATTTGTTACATGTCTTTATGGTCTTTACAATAAACATGAGACGGTCACACGCTGGGATTTCTTACACGTCTTTATGGCCAGTACAAATAAACATGAGACGGTCAAACGCTGGGATTTGTTTTACGTCTTTATGGTCAGTACAAATAAACATGAGACGGTCACACGCTGGGATTTGTTTCACGTCTTTATGGTCTGTACGAATAAACTTGAGACGGTCACACGATGGGATTTGTTACATCTTTATGGTCTGTACAAATAAACATGAGATGGTCACACACTGGGATTTGTTACACGTCTTTATGGTCTGTACAAAGAAACATGAGATGGTCACATGCTGGGATTTCTTACACGTCTTTATTGTCTGTACAAATAAACTTGAGACGGTCATACGATGGGATTTGTTACATGTCTTTAAGGTCAGTACAAATAAACATGACAACATGATACATACTATCATATAATATGTTCAAAACAATCCTTAATGATACCTCAATTTATGAAATATTAAGAAAAAATCCCAGTTCTGAATAAATCATCGAAATACGCCGAAGGCGCTCCTTGCCAGCAACTGAGTCCCTGGCGAAGCGAGGGTCGCGTCGCAACGCAAACATGACACACCAACTAAAACCCTCGCAAACTTTACCTCGCAACGCAAATAACTTACGACACACGTTAACACACATTACGACCTCACAAAAATCGGACGCAACTCGCAAATATAAAAAAAAATTAAAACAATAAATACACACAGCACATACATAAAAAGCTTACCTACAGCAAGAGGGAGCATCCAGGACCTCAAAAAATCAAGTTACACCTTCATTTAACTCAAAACAAAAGAGTTTAAACAATAAAAAATTCTCTAAGCAAAAGAAAAAATGGCCGCCGAACAAAACGAAAACGAGGCTACAGCACTCTAAACACGCAAAACACCACAAAGGACCTACGGATATTCCGCTAACACGCATACCACACATTACCCGCCAATGCGGAAGTACACAACAAAGATAACGGTTTCGTCTCGCGCACGCACACTATTACACTGCACACATTCATCACGCTTACACAGCAGCTCAACACCACTAATGCTCCAGCAACATCAAAACAGATTGCCAGCTCTTCAACACAATGCTTCAAAATAGGTAAAGTATATTCATTTATTAATGTGTTATATATTTCAGTAGTACACACCAAACAGCATTAGCTACCTTACAATTTCATATGTATATTAATAACTAAACAACTTTCCAAACATACACGTCCCATTGCCGTCATTTTTTGAAGGGCAATTCGCTAGTATTTTATAATGGTGGTGTTCAACTTTCACTCCCTTAACTTCTTATTGCCTGTGCTAGAGGTTCCATTGCTAGCGCAAACAGCAGGGGCGAAAGTGGGCACCTTTATCTGGTACCTAGAAATGTGAATTGTTGATTTGCTGGGGCCTGGGAGTTTTAAATGTGCTACGGGGTTATGTGTTACAGGGAGGAGAGGGAAGGAGAGAGGAGAGGGGAGAAAAGGGAGCGCATGGCGAGGCCTGCAATGAGCGCCAAAGGCTTGCCGAGAGGAGAAAGAAGGAAAGAGGAGAGGGGAGAAGAGGGAGCGCATGCCGAGGCCTGCAATGAGCGCCAAAGGCTCGCAGAGAGGAGAGGGAAGGAGAGAGTAGAGGGAAGAAGATGGAGCGCATGGAAAGGCCTCAATGAGAGCCAAAGGCTTGCCGAGAGGAGAATGAAGGAGAGAGGAGAGGGGAGAAGAGGGAGCGCATGCCGAGGCCTGCAATAAGCGCCAAAGGCTCGCAGAGAGGAGAGGGAAGGAGAGAGTAGAGGGGAGAAGATGGAGCGCATGGCGAGGCCTCAATGAGCGACAAGGACTCGCAGAGAGGAGAGGGAAGTAGCGAGGAGGGGGGAGAAGAGGGAGCGAATGGCGAGGCCTGCAATAGGCATCAAAGGCCAAAGACGCTTATTGCAAAGCTAGCACAGAGAAGAGGGAAGGACAGGAACAGAGAGGGAAGGAGAGGGAAGGGTAGGAAAGCAGAGAGAAGGAGAGTAGAGAAGAGGGATCGCATGGCGAGGCCCGCAATGGGCTCCGAAGGCCAAAGGAGCTGATTGTGAAACTTGCAGGGAGGAGAGGGAAGGAGAAAGGAGAGAAGAGGGAGTGCATGGCGAGGCTCGCAGACAGGAGAGGAAAGGAGAGGAACGGAGAGGGGACAAGAGGGAGGGAGAGGAAAGGAGAGAGAAGGAGAGGAAATGAGAGAGGAGAAAAAATGGAGCGCATGACGAGTCCCGCAAAGAGCGCCAAAGGCTCGCAGAGAGTTGAGGGAAGGAAAGAGGAGAGGGGAGAATAGGGAGAGCATGGTAAGACCCGCAATGAGCGCCAAAGACTTGCAGAGAGAAAAGGGAAGAAGAGGGGAAAAAAGGGAGAAGAGGGAGCACATGGTGTGGCTCGCAATGGGCGCAAGAGGCGCTCATGACACAGGGTGCACACAGAGAGTGACACAGGGTTAAATGAGACAGAGACACAGGGTGCAGAGAGAGAGACACAGGGTGCAGAGAGAGACAAGGTCGAGAGAGAGAGAGAGAGAGAGACACAGGGTGCAGTGAGAGAGAGAGACACAGAGTGCAGAGAGAGAGACACAGGGTGCAGTGAGAGAGAGAGAGACACAGGGTGCAGAAAGAGAGAGAGACACAGGGTGCAGAAAGAGAGAGAGACACAGGGTGCAGAGAGAGAGAGAGACGCAGGATGCACAGAGAGAGAGAGACGCAGGATGCACAGAGAGAGAGAGACACAGGGTGTAGAGAGAGAGACACAGGGTGCAGAGAGAGAGACAGAGGGTGCAGAGAGATAGAGAGACAGTGAGCAGAGAGAGAGAGAGAGAGACACAGGGTGCAGAGAGAGAGAGACACACAGGGTGCACAGAGAGAGAGACACACAGGGTGCACAGAGAGAGAGACACACAGGGTGTAGAGGGGGAGACACGGGATGCAGAGAGAGAGAGAGAGACACAGGGTGCACAGAGAGAGATAGAGACAGGGTGCGCACAGAGAGAGAGACACAGGGTGCACAGAGAGAGATAGAGACACAGGGTGCACAGAGAGAGACAGAGACAGGGTGCGCACAGAGAGAGAGACACAGGGAGCAGAGAGACAGAGAGGCACAGGGTGCACAGAGAGAGATAGAGACACAGGGTGCACAGAGAGACACACAGGGTGCACAGAGAGAGGGAGAGAGACAAGGTGCACAGAGAGAGAGAGACACACAGGGTGTAGAGGGGGAGACACAGGGTGCAGAGAGAGAGAGAGACACAGGGTGCACAAAGAGAGATAGAGACACAGGGTGCACAGAGAGAGAGACACACAGGGTGTAGAGGGGGAGACACAGGGTGCAGAGAGAGAGAGAGACACAGGGTGCACAAAGAGAGAGACACACAGGGTGTAGAGGGGGGGACACAGGGTGCAGAGAGAGAGAGAGACACAGGGTGCACAAAGAGAGAGAGAGACACAGAGTGCACAGAGAGAGAGAGAGAGACAGGGTGCGCACAGAGAGAGAGACCCAGGGTACACAGAGAGAGATAGAGACACAGGGTGCACAGAGAGACACACAGGGTGCACAGAGACAGGGAGAGAGAGACAAGGTGCACAGAGAGAGAGAGAGACACACAGGGTGCACAGAGAGAGAGAGAGACACAGGGTGCACAGAGAGAGAAAGAAAAAGGGTGCATAGAGAGAGAGACACACACAGGGCGCACAGTGGGTGAGACACAGGGCGCACAGTGGGAGAGACAGAGGGCGCACAGTGGGAGAGACACACAGGGTGCACAGAGAGAGAGAGACACAGGGTGCAGAGAGTGCGAGAGAGGCACAGGGTACACAGAGAAAGAGAGACACAAGGTGCACAGAGAGACACACGCAGGGTACCAGAGAGAGAGAGACAGGGGGCACAGACAGAGAGACACAGGGTGCACACACAGAGGCACAGGGTGCACACAGAGAGATAGAGACACAGGGTGCACAGAGAGACACACAGGGTGCACAGAGAGAGGGAGAGAGAGACAAGGTGCACAGAGAGAGAGAGAGACACACAGGGTGCACAGAGAGAGAGAGAGACACAGGGTGCACAGAGAGAGAAAGAAAAAGGGTGCATAGAGAGAGAGAGACACACAGGGCGCACAGTGGGAGAGACACACAGGGTGCACAGAGAGAGAGAGACAGGGGACACAGACAGAGAGACACAGGGGGCACAGACAGAGAGACACGGGGTGCACACACAAAGAGGCACAGGGTGCACACAGAGAGAGGCACAGGGTGCACACAGAGAGAGAGACAGGGTACACAGAGAAAGAGAGACATGGTACAGAGAGAGAGACAGGGTACAGAGAGAAAGAGAGACACAGGGTGCACAGAGGGAGAGACATGGCATACAGAGATAGACTAACAGGGTGCAGAGAGAGGGAGAAAAAGGGAACACAGAGAGAGAGACAGAAACCCCAATTTTTAATACAATATTTTACCATCTGGGGAGAACAGGGAAGGAAGGGGGGGGAGACACAGGAGAGGGAAAGGGAAAAAGAGAGGGAGAAAAGAGACAGAGAGGAGGGAGGGGAAAAGAGAAACAGGGAAGGGAGAGGTGGGAAAAGACATAGGAGAGGAGGGGAAAAGACATTTTGAGGGGGGAAGAGACACAGTGGAGTGACATGGGAAAAAGCACAGGGGAGTAAGGAAGGGGAGACTCTGGGCAGTGAGGCAGGCCGCAAATACGGACCCTCGCAAAGCAAGGGGCTGCATTTACAAAGGTGAAGGCTCTATGGCACCTCAATCTCTGTAAAAAAACAACCCAGAAAAGCGGGACTTTGAAAAACAAGAAGTTAGCGGTTGAAACGCATACATTGAAAAACACCAAAACCACAGAAAAATAACAAAAAACATAACAAAAAAAATCACACACGGCACGGGGGGACAGCCTGCACGTCTGGGAGTGAGATAGCATGCGAATTTAAGTAGAATTTAGGCAATTTCAGCACTTCAATATCAGCTAAGCGAGAAAAAAAATGGCGCACGAAAAAAATAAAATCAAGGCTACACGACCCCGAGGCACAGGAAACCCCACCAGGGACGTACGAGTTTTACACAGGCATGTACGAGATAGAAAATACATTATTAGGAAGGACATAAAATGTTCGCGAGGCACGTAAGACATAGAACATTGCGATTCTGAAATGGCGGCTTTCTAGATACAATGGAAGCTGTTGAACAATGGTTGATGCTTCCTAAAAACAGTTTGCTCATAGTCTTTGAGCAGCTGGATACATTTTAGGCCAACAACCCATATAGTCAAGCATACAAAAAAATAGCAGAGGTTGAAAAAGAACAACAGGAACATGCTCAAATACATCAATTGCCAATGCCAAGAGTAAATATGGTATTGAAAAGAGATCGAAATACTGATCAAAGACGCTATAATTTACCAACAGTAAATGAGGTTGCCATGGTCTTTAAAAATGAGGATGGTGAACCCCCTTTTCAGCTGTATTTTAGAATATATCCATGCAATGAAGACCTACCTTTTATAAACATCAATATATTGAGTTGTAATTTGGATCCAATGACATATTCCATTTTCTTTCCAAATGGTGAGCCAGGCTGGGAACCACAATTACAATTGCAAAGTTATCCCAATAGCAAAGTTTGTGTTAGAAACAATATTTCTATGCTGGAATATAAAGTGGCACAAACTGCTATTGACAATCATTTTAATCCTATTTTATGTGGGGGAAAACTCACACAACAATGGATTATTGATTTATATTTACAAGTCGAAGCAAATAATCTAAATTTTATCAAATTTCAACAAATCAACAATGCTTTGCATAGAACAATATTGTGGATTAATGGATTACGTCGCTGAATTGGCTGCAAACAGAGACATTCCTGCTGGAAGAGCAATAATTTTGCCATCCACTTTCCAAGGACCTTCTCGCAATATGCGAGAAAGATATAATGATGCCATGGCTATTGTGACAAAATTTGGAAAACCCGATTTATTCATTACATTCACATGTAATCCACAATGGGCTGAGATCAAGGAAAATGTAAAACTTGCCCAAAATACTTCTGACCAACCAGATTTAGTGGTGAGAGAATTCAAAATAAAACTCAATTTATTAAAACATGATATAACTAAAGCACAGTTATTTGGAAAATGTCTGGCTTTTGTTTATAACATTGAATTTCAAAAAAGAGGCCTGCCACATGCACATATACTTTTAATCCTGCAAGAAAAAGATACATTGAACATGGCAGACAATGTGGATTCAGTAATTACTGCTGAACTGCCATATCCAGAAAAATATTTAAAACTTTATGACATTGTAACACACAGAATGATTCATGGTCCATGTGGAAATATCAATCCAAATAAACCATGTATGGAAAATAAAAATTCACAAAAGAGTTCCCAAAACAATTTCAAATGCAGACTTATGCTAATTGTGATGGATACCCTTTGTATAAAAGAAGAGAAGGACAATCTACTATTACTCGTGGTCAGAAGGTCAATAAAAGATATGTAGTTCCATACAATCCATATTTGCTGGTGAAGTACAATGCACACATAAATGTGGAAGCTTGCACTTCTATCAAATCCATAAAATATGTGTATAAATATATATATATATATATATATATATACAAATTATATGATGCAGCAACTGTTGTTGTGCAAGGTGCACAAAATGAACAAGACAATCAAATTTTACATGACAAACTTTCTAATTATTTAGATGCTCGCTATGTCAGTGCTCCAGAAGCAATGTGGCGTCTTCTGAAATTTGAGATGCATGATCGGTCACATGCTGTGTATCGATTAGCTGTCCATTTGCCACAAGGTCAATTTGTTTGCTTTACTGCAGGGAATGAAAGAAATGCTCTAGCACAAAATGAACATAGAGCAACAACACGTACTGCTTGGTTTCAATTAAATTGTCAGAACACTGAGGTCAGACAATTTATATACATTGAGATTCCATATCACTATGTATTCGTAAATGGCCAACGGCGACAATGGAAAAAAAACACTCATAAAATTATCCCAATCATTTATACCGTCAGTCCAAGAGACATTGAATGTTTCAGTTTAAGATTACTTCTTTTACATGTTCCCGGTGTACAAAGTTATGAATATTTACACACAGTGAATGACATAGTTTATGATACTTTCCAATTAGATTCAAGACATCAAAATTTTATAGCAGTTGATACAGAATGGGAGAGGTGTTTGGAAGAAGCAGCACTATGTCAAATGCCAAAGCAAACAAGAGTTTTTAGAGCACTGGGCTGACTTCTCACTTTGGTACAATCTCTATAGTAGGGATGGATTGCACCTTAATGATGAGGGAGCTATTGTACTATAGGATAGGATGGTAGAAAGGCTGGATGAGTGTTTAAACAAGTAGGTGGGGGGGAGGGACTAGATATAAGTAATGGGGAAGAAAGTGTAGTGGGTATAAGGGATGAATTAACAACTCATAGGGGAGGAGATGGGGGGAGGGGTAGTATAGTCAATAGGGCGGTAGTACTAAGTAATTCAAGTACAGTGGTAGGCACTTCAGAACTACAGACTCATAACATAAGGTGTATGCTTACTAATGCCAGAAGCTTGCCAGGAAAAATGGGAGAGTTAGAATTATTAGCAATTAATGAAAAATGGAATTTAATAGGCATTACTGAAACGTGGTGGTATGAATCTCATGACTGGACTGTTAATCTGGATGGTTATAACCTATTTAGGAAAGATAGAGGCAATGGTAAACGAGGACGAGGGATTTGTCTGAATGTTAAGCCTGAATTTAAGCCTATAGTCAGAGAAGATATTTATGGTGGACCTAGTGATAAAGCTGAATGTTTGTGGGTAGAGTTAAATAGCGGAGCAGCAAATTCCAAAAGAATATTAGTAGGATAATGCTATAAACCCCCAAATATAGCTGAAAGTGAGGAAATACAAATATTGTTACAGATTGAAAATGCAGCTAAGCATGGGGAAGTTCTAATAATGGGAGATTTTAATTACACTGAAATAAACTGGATAAATGAGACCAGCAGTTCATCTAAGGGGAGCAGGTTCTTGAGTACACTCAGGGACCATTATCTGGCCCAGGTTGTACAAGAGCCTACTAGAAATAAAGCTATCTTAGATGTACTCATCACAAATAATACTGATATAATATCAAATGGTGGAATAGGGCAACCTTTGGGAAACAGTGATCACAACACAGTCTCGTTTGAGATTGAATTAAAAAAACAAAATTTTAAGGGGCCACCAAAAATTCTTAATTTTAAAAGGGCAGATTTTAACGGTCTAAGGGCAGCAATACAAAGTATAGACTGGGACAGAGAACTGGCAGGTAAAAACACTGGCCACAAGTGGACAACATTTAAATCCTTACTAAATATACATACACATCGGCATATACTGTGTGGGAATAAAAGTAAAAGGAGTAAATCCCATCCAATGTGGCTTAACAATTATTTAAAGATCAAGATAAGGAGTAAAAAACAGGCAATTCAATTATACAAACAAGAGGGGACAGAGACTGCTTTATAGGAATACAAGGAAATCACCAAGGCAGCAAAAGGGCGATTAGACTGGCTAAAATAGAAAATGAAAAATTAATTGCAAAAGAGAGTAAGACTAAACCTAATATATTTTTTAAGTATATTAATGGGAAGAAGGTGAGGAAGAATAATTAGTGACCAAGAAAAGGCAGATGAGCTAAATAGGTTCTTTTCTTCGGTATACACAAGGGAGGTACCAGTGGTTGGGACACGGCAACATAATGGGGCTACACTACCTTTGCCAAATAATTGGTTAACACTGTAGGAATCCACAAGAGGTTGGAAAAAATAAATGTTAATAAAGCCCCAGGTCCTGATGGAATACATCTAAGGGTACTAAGGGAACTGGGTTCTGTAATAGCCAAACCATTATATTTAATTTCTCAAGATTCACTCAACACAGGGTCTCTACCAGATGACTGGAGAAAAGCTGATGTGATACCTATATTTAAAAAGGGAGCAAGAGCAAATCTGGGGGAATTATAGACCAGTGAGCCTCACTTCTGTAGTGGGGAAGCTTTTAGAAGGGTTAATAAGGGATAATATACAAGAATATGTCTATTTGAACAGGATTAAAAGTAGGAGTCAACATGGATTTATGAGGGATAGGTCATGTCAAACAAATCTAATTAGTTTCTATAAGGAGGTTAGTAGGAACCTGGATCAAGGCAACTCAGTGGATGTAGTCTTTTTGGATTTTGCAAAAGCTTTTGATACAGTGCCACATGGGAGACTATTGTGCAAACTAAGAGATACAGGAGTTACAGTAAATATCTGCTCATGGATTGAGAGCTGGCTAAAAGACAGGAAGCAAAGGGTTGTTGTAAATGGAACATACTCCAATTGGACTAATGTGGTAAGTGGGGTTCCTCAGGGTTCAGTATTAGGTCCTCTCCTTTTTAACATATTTATTAATGACTTAGAGGTAGGATTGGAGTGTGGTGTATCTATTTTTGCTGATGACACGAAGTTGCGCAAGGTAATTAAATAAGATAGTGATGTGCTTTCCCTCCAAGTGGATTTACATAAAATTGAGGAATGGGCATCTAAATGGCAAATGAGATTTAATACAAATAAATGGAAAGTTATGCATCTGGGAAGGAAAAATAGCCATGCAATTTATAATCTTAATGGAGCAAATCTAGGGGTATCAGATATTGAGGGGATTTGGGAGTGCTTGTGGACAACCACCTAGGTAACAGTGCTCAAAGCCAAGCAGCAGCTGCAAAGGCAAATAAAATATTAGCATGTATTAAGAAGGGTATAGAAGCCAGGGAAGCAAATATAATTCTGCCACTATACAAATCTCTAGTACGCCCTCATTTGGAATATGGAGGACAATTTTGGCACCACTTCATAAAAAGGACATTTTAGAGCTGGAAAAGGTACAGAGGAGGGAAACACAACTAATAAGGGGAATGGAGGGGCTAAGTTAAGAAGAAAGACTAACCAAATTAAACGTATTTTCTCTAGAAAAAAGGCGTCTAAGAGGAGATATGATTACCTTATATAAATACATCCAGTATAAAGATTTCTGCCAAGGGAGCTTTTTGTGCCAAGAGGTTTTCAACTGACAAGAGGACATCCTGAGGTTAGAAGTAAAAAGATTCCACCTTAAAGAAAGAAAAGGGTTCTTCACAGTAAGGGTGGTTAATCTGTGGAATTCTCTACCAGAGGAGGTGGTGACAGCGGATTCGATAGATAACTTTAAAAGGGGACTGGAATTATTTCTAATTAAAAAGGTAATTCAGGGTTATCATGGATAATTAGAGAGGTAGTATTGATCCAGGGAGAAGTCCAGTCCAGTAATTAATTAATAGTTAATCCGCATATTGCAGATCAGAGGAGATCTTAAAAGGTTGAACTTGATGGACTGAAAGTCTTTTTTCAACCTTAAATACTATGTAACTATTTGCATTTATTTGCATCTTTTGCAATGAACCTGATGCATTAGCTTTGTGGGAACATTTAACTTAAATATGTTTGAAGACTATTTGAACAGTTACAATGAGCCCATTGCACTATTAAGAGCATTAATGGAAATTCAAGAAATATTTCTGGCTCACGGATTAAATTGTGCAAGTGCAAAAGAGGGTTATTTCTATCTAGATGGCCCAAGTGGATCAGGAAAAACGTATCTGTATAATTGTTTGAGGTGTTACATTCGAGCACAGTGTAAGAAATTAACTAATAATTAAATAATTAATGTATAATTTCTACAAATAATAAGTTATTTTGGACAAATCAATAAACGAACATATGAATAAGTTAATTAAAAAGGATATATTTTGCATAAATTAATATACGGTTACACAATGGGTTTTAGACAAACAAATAGACAGTAGGGATAAAACGATATTTACAAAAAGATACTTATATGAATAATATACTACATTATAACTAGATACTACACCAAAGGTCAGCAATATCTTCAGAGACCATGTGTTTAGGCCTCAGGTCACACCACAGCATGGCTTCTGCTCAGCTGGGCACTCCTCTGGATGGCTCTTCTGGACACCTTCTCATGGACACACACACACTCCTAGACTTCCAGACTATCTGGGCTTTTGTATATCTTTCTTGGACACTCCCCCTTGATATGTGACTGACCATCTCACTGAAATCATCTCACGTTCCCCCAAACTCCATAAAATCTCCATAGATGGGAATCTCACACACACAGATGTCCCCTTATAAACACTCTAGGCCAAGAGACCCCCTATTATGCTGACTATATGATAGATGCAACAGTCCACCACACCCAACTGTTCTTTTGTTTACCCATAAACAACCCCAGGCATAAGACTTTTGTTACAGTATGAATGGAATAGATAGTCACACCTCAAGTTTCTCAGGGGACGGTTTCTCATAAGATGGGGTTAGATGAACACAATCTATATATTATAAATAAAGATTTATACAACTACATATTTTTATGAGATACACTTATTAAAGACACATGTTTAAAAATGATCACTGTATAAGCCATATCTTACAACAGGGTCAAATAGCAATTCCATTTGCAACAACTGCAATTGCCACACTTTTGTTAGAAGGTGGCAGAACTTTGCATAGTGGATTTAAACTACTGGTTCCCGTTTTAGAAACATCAGTGTCGGATATTTGAATGAATTCACTACAAGCCAAAAAATAAAAAAATATAAAAAAATGTGTTATAAAAGATGAGGCTACAATTATGTCATGCCCTGAAATGTATTGATCGTTTATTAAAAGAACTTATGGCTAATGATTTGCCATTTGGTGAAAAGGTCATGTTAGGAGTAGATTTTAGGCAAACATTACCTGTTGTGCCACATGGAAATAGGACTGACATCCTCGAAACATGTATAAAGACAAGTAAAGTGTGCAAAATATTTACTCACCTTAAATTAGAAACAAATATAAGATCTACAGGGCTAAAATTAATTCAATAATTGGCTAATTCAAATTGGAGAAGGAAAACACCCAAAAATATATAATCTACCTGATGACACCGTAGAAATTCCACCACAAATGATTTGCAACGAATCGCTAATATCGGCAATCTTTCTGAATACAATCAATAACGACGATTACTCAGACATTGCAAACAAAGTCATATTAACATCAAAAATATAGATGCTTTGAATCTGAATAAGGAAATTTTAAATGTCATCAATGCACCAACAAAATTGTATTATAGTGCAGATTTGGTTCTGGCTGATGACCAAGACAGTGATTCCAACTTTTCCATCAAATTTATCAATTCTTTAACTCACTCTTGAATGCCACCACATGTTTTGCAACTTTAAAAATGGGCAATTGTCATGCTACTGAGACATATGAATCCCAAAAAAGGACTTTGTAATGGGACCAGATTAATAGTGCAGGATTTAAAAGATAATTTTATTCATGCAGAAAATATGACTGGTACCCATAAAGGTGAACAAGTTTTTATACTAAAAATGTATTTGGCTCCAAGTGAGAGTGGTTTATTTGCCATAACCATTAATAAATCACAAGGACAAACTTTTAAGTCTGTGGGTATTTCTTTACAGGGACCTGTTTTTGCCCATGGACAACTCTATGTTGCTTTTTCTAGATGCAACAATCCAGAGGAAATTAAAGTTCTTGTTGAAGAAAACCAAAGTCAGGGTGATTTATTAGAGGATGGACGTATTTTTACCAAAAACATTGTGTACTATGAGGTTCTGTAAAAATGGAGAACAGCGGTTTTATTTCGAGGATGAAAGTTGATGTTACTCAGGCTCTTTTTAGAGGACCACTATTTCACTAAGAAACTCTACAAAATGTCAAATATAGAGTGGTTTTACTTACAGGACGAACTAGAATGTCACTGGGACTCTTTTTAGAGGACCACTATTTCACTTAGGAAACTCTATCTGCCATTTTCCAGAACTACAAGAATAGCAAAAAAATAAATAAATAAATAAATAAATAAAACAGGAATAAAAAGTGGTTATATCTCATAGACTTACAAGTCTGATGGGCTCTTTTAAGTAAACCACTTAGACATACAAAAAAAAGAAAAAAAAATTGGAATGTCTTGGAAGCGGCCTTTTCGCCTGATTGGCCCCACAAAACAGTTATGTTGCTTTTTCTTAAAAATTCAAGGTTACATGTTACTACATTAAGTTACTGTTTGGAATGATAAAATTGTATTTTAAAAGGTGGAGAAATTTGTTTAATTCGATACAATTAAGAGTTCATGTTAGAACGATGATGACCATTTGTTGTTAAATTTATATGTTTAATTACATCGATTATTTATCCAGGGAGTAATCCTATCCCCAGTTAATTGGGTCAGGAAGGAAGGAATTTCTTTCATCACTTTGATACTATTGACCAAGTTTCACTGTTTTTTTTTTGGTTTGCATTCCTCTGAATTCAATATTCAAGATCACTGTATTTTTGGACAATTGTAGTTTAAATGTTATTAGATTAATGTTTGTATTGTTAACATTGTATTTTACAAAATTTGAAAAGTTGTTTCATTGGATCTTATTAGGGTTTATGTCAGCAGGAGCATAATCATTTGTTCTAAATTTAAATGTATAATTAAACAGAGAGGATTGATGCCGGGAGTAATCCGATCTCCAGTTAATGGGGTCAGGAAGGAATTCATTTCCCCCCCTTTGATACAATTGTCTAAGTTTCCATGGGGGGTTTTACTGTTTGCCTTCCTCTGGATTCAATACCAGTAGTTACACTACAAGTTGCATGTTAAGAAGCTTCTGTCACTCATACAAAGCTGGCACATTGTTGTGTTACTCGTGCATCGCTCACAATTACACATCTTAGTATTGTTACAAATAATTGGTGGACCCTGTTTCAAGTATAACGTCCATGTTACAAAGCTTTTTGTAATGGTTTAAAATACTTATTCATACAAAATTCATCCATTGTTATATTATTCCTGCATAAGTGACAATTAAACAGGTTAATATCGTAAAAAAATATG
>JAPZIH010000867.1:10000-75000 GCA_027410445.1 Discoglossus pictus | reverse complement strand
TAGCTATGCCATGGAGCCCATTCATATGATGAAAGACTATGGGAAAGACTTTAGCTACTTGGCAATTGAACTGTGTGAAGAGGATCTGAGCGCTATTCGGTGGTTTTGTGCGCTCAGATCCCAGCTATCTGGTGATATGGGAAATGTGAGTAAATGTGAATTGCAGTAATGCTGATGGGTTGTCAAACTAGAGAATTGACCAACAAATACTTTTGTCCGGACATCCCCAGGCCGATCCGTTGGGATCAGACCGTGTATGCCGGCTTATGGTCACGGGGGAGGTGTGTAGCGGAACCCATCACTGTTTTACCCTGTTTTATGATTATTCTTGGTTAAAATATGATCCTACAATATGTATGCTGGTTGATGCTCTGCAGAATATTAGCCAGACTTTTGCAGACCTAGGCTAATAGATAATCCTATTACAGAGATTCAAGAGATAAGAAAGTTGTAAAGGATCCTTGCATTTTCCAAAGTGTTTTAATTCTCTGATAAGAACAAAGAGGTGTAATTGAATCAGTGTCTGATTGTATCAAAGTTGCCAGGGAGGTGTGACCCCCCTATTGTTCTCTTTGTGTGTATTGTGTGTAGCCAAATATGGGCATGTGTATTGCCTGTGGCCAAAGAGATGTATATATAGTTCTGCAATAACAAAATAAAGTCAGTATTCATTTGACTCCCAAATTGTGTGTCGTCCAATATGGGAGGTCGGGGATGGTGAAACTGTAGTGCCTCCTGGGGATTGTACCGTATACCAGCGGAGATTTGGACTGCGTGTTCCAGCTCCGTTACAGATAGATAGATAGATAGATAGATATATAGAGGGATAGATAGATAGCTAGCTAGATAGATAGATAGATAGATAGACAGACAGACAGACAGACAGACAGATAGATAGATAGATAGATAGATAGATAGATAGATAGATAGATAGAGGGATAGATAGATAGATAGATAGATAGATAGATAGATAGATAGATAGATAGATAGATAGAGGGATAGATAGATAGATAGATAGATAGATAGATAGATAGATAGATAGACAGACAGACATACAGGTAGATATTTCCCATGATCCTCAGGCTCTGTACATATAGATATATATAGCCCCCATATACATATTGTATCTATCCTGGGAATATAACTATATACTGCATGGAATGAGTGATATGTAGTGTGGGGGAGGGGTCTCATTTACATATCCCATAATCCTCAGCTCCTGTATAGTCCTACATACACTCCTTACTCCCCACTCATACTATAAGTATATAACCCCCCACACACAGACATATATTGCCCTTATCTGCCTATCTAGTGATTTATTTCACACAAACTTACATCTCTAGACGTTCTCCTCAGCTCCTTATAACTAAGGCCTACTTAAGCCGTCTTCCTCGTTCACTTCCGGTTTCTTCCCTAGAGTACGCCCAGAGTAGCCAGGAAGGAAAAATCTGTGACCCGACTAAGGGTCCGCCATCTTGGAAATGGGCAACAGTTAAAACGTCTTAAGAAGTGCTGGCAATAATGCTCTCTGTTACAGAATGAGATACATTACTAGGGAATAAGATGAATCACCTCACTTGTATGTTATATATGACATTTATAGATTGTATTCAGGATGTAATACTATATGTGAGATGTGTGTAGGAGAAAGATGTGTATATATAGAAAGCAATCATACATTTGGAGGCCCATAAGGTTATTGTTTCTGTGCTCTGTGCGGTGGAGGCTTCTCTTGCTCACTAAATGTATATATATATAAATTACAATGTGCTTAGAGCGTGCATAACCTTAAAAAGGAGCCATGCATAAATAGTTATTGGATCATTAGAGTGAGCATACATTGTGGCCTCATTTGCATGTCCCGCCCAGTTTTCCCAGAATGCAGTGCATCAACTGTATTTCTGAGAAATTGGAGCAGGAAATAAGTTTATTAACTTATTTTTCAGACATTCAAATTGAATCACTGAAAGATCTCGGGTCACCAATTACAGATCTTAGGTCGTTATTAATGGGATTCAGGATACCGATTAAAAAGATTACGATAAAATATTCTGAAATACTTCAGTCTTTAGCGTGTGTTTATTGGTTATAAGTACAAACCATTGTTATATTAGCAATTTCAGACACTCCATCGTGCGAGTGAATGTCTTTAATGATTCAAGAATGAAATAAGTCACAAAATACCAACTTCTTATAGACTTACCAAGGAATGTGATGACATCACACAAACTAAACATCCAAACGCCACATCCATTACACATCATTCAATCTTAATTAGCAATTCTCCAGTATCTCCATGTCGTTCTGGTTCACCTTTATCTCCAGTATCTCCATGTCGTTCTGGTTCACCTTTATCTCCAGTATCTCCATGTTGTTCTGGTTCACCTTTATCTCCAGTATCTCCATGTCGTTCTGGTTCACCTTTATCTCCAGTATCTCCATGTCGTTCTGGTTCACCTTTATCTCCAGTATCTCCATGTCGTTCTGCTTCACCTTTATCTCCAGTATCTCCATGTCGTTCTGCTTCACCTTTATCTCCAGTATCTCCATGTCGTTCTGCTTCACCTTTATCTCCAGTATCTCCATGTCGTTCTGGTTCACCTTTATCTCCAGTATCTCCATGTCGTTCCGGTTCAGCTTAATCTCCAGTATCTCCATGTCGTTCTGGTTCACCTTTATCTCCAGTATCTCCATGTCGTTCTGGTTCACCTTTATCTCCAGTATCTCCATGTCGTTCTGCATCACCTTTATCTCCAGTATCTCCATGTCGTTCTGGTTCACCTTTATCTCCAGTATCTCCATGTCGTTCTGGTTCAGCTTTATCTCCAGTATCTCCATGTCGTTCTGGTTCACCTTTATCTCCAGTATCTCCATGTCGTTCTGGTTCACCTTTATCTCCAGTATCTCCATGTCGTTCTGGTTTACCTTTATCTCCAGTATCTCTATGTCATTCTGGTTCACCTTTATCTCCAGTATCTCCATGTCGTTCTGGTTCACCTTTATCTCCAGTATCTCCATGTCGTTCTGGTTCAGCTTTATCTCCAGTATCTCCATGTCGTTCTGGTTCACCTTTATCTCCAGTATCTCCATGTTGTTCTGGTTCACCATTATCTCCAGTATCTCCATGTCGTTCTGGTTCACCTTTATCTCCAGTATCTCCATGTCGTTCTGGTTCACCTTTATCTCCAGTATCTCCATGTCGTTCTGGTTCAGCTTTATCTCCAGTATCTCCATGTCGTTCTGGTTCACCTTTATCTCCAGTATCTCCATGTCGTTCTGGTTCACCTTTATCTCCAGTATCTCCATGTCGTTCTGGTTCAGCTTTATCTCCAGTATCTCCATGTCGTTCTGGTTCACCTTTATCTCCAGTATCTCCATGTCGTTCTGGTTCACCTTTATTCTCAGTATCTCCATGTCATTCTGGTTTACCTTTATCTCCAGTATCTCCATGTCGTTCTGGTTCACCTTTATCTCCAGTATCTCCATGTCGTTCTGGTTCACCTTTATCTCCAGTATCTCCATGTCGTTCTGGTTCACCTTTATCTCCAGTATCTCCATGTCATTCTGGTTCACCTTTATCTCCAGTATCTCCATGTCGTTCTGGTTCACCTTTATCTCCAGTATCTCCATTTCGTTCTGGTTCAACCTTAGCTCCAGTATCTCCATGTCGTTTTGGTTCACCTTTATCTCCAGTATCTCCATGTCATTCTGGTTCACCTTTATCTCCAGTATGTCCATGTCGTTCTGGTTCACCTTTATCTCCAGTATCTCCATGTCGTTCTGGTTCACCTTTATCTCCGGTATCTCCATGTCGTTCTGGTTCACCTTTATCTCCGGTATCTCCATGTCGTTCTGGTTCAGCTTTATCTCCAGTATCTCCATGTCGTTCTGGTTCACCTTTATCTCCAGTATCTCCATGTCGTTCTGGTTCACCTTTATCTCCAGTATCTCCATGTCGTTCTGGTTCACCTTTATCTCCAGTATCTCCATGTCGTTCTGGTTTACCTTTATCTCCAGTATCTCCATGTCGTTCTGGTTCACCTTTATCTCCAGTATCTCCATGTCGTTCTGGTTCACCTTTATCTCCAGTATCTCCATGTTGTTCTGGTTCACCTTTATCTCCAGTATCTCCATGTCGTTCTGGTTCACCATTATCTCCAGTATCTCCATGTTGTTCTGGTTCACCTTTATCTCCAGTATCTCCATGTCGTTCTGGTTCACCTTTATCTCCAGTATCTCCATGTTGTTCTGGTTCACCTTTATCTCCAGTATCTCCATGTTGTTCTGGTTCACCTTTATCTCCAGTATCTCCATGTCGTTCTGGTTCACCTTTATCTCCAGTATCTCCATGTCGTTCTGGTTCACCTTTATCTCCAGTATCTCCATGTCGTTCTGGTTCACCTTTATCTCCAGTATCTCCATGTCGTTCTGCTTCACCTTTATCTCCAGTATCTCCATGTCGTTCTGCTTCAACTTTATCTCCAGTATCTCCATGTCGTTCTGCTTCACCTTTATCTCCAGTATCTCCATGTCGTTCTGGTTCACCTTTATCTCCAGTATCTCCATGTCGTTCCGGTTCAGCTTTATCTCCAGTATCTCCATGTCGTTCTGGTTCACCTTTATCTCCAGTATCTCCATGTCGTTCTGGTTCACCTTTATCTCCAGTATCTCCATGTCGTTCTGCATCACCTTTATCTCCAGTATCTCCATGTCGTTCTGGTTCACCTTTATCTCCAGTATCTCCATGTCGTTCTGGTTCACCTTTATCTCCAGTATCTCCATGTCGTTCTGGTTCACCATTATCTCCAGTATCTCCATGTCGTTCTGGTTCACCTTTATCTCCAGTATCTCCATGTCGTTCTGGTTCACCTTTATCTCCAGTATCTCCATGTCGTTCTGGTTCAGCTTTATCTCCAGTATCTCCATGTCGTTCTGGTTCACCTTTATCTCCAGTATCTCCATGTCGTTCTGGTTCACCTTTATCTCCAGTATCTCCATGTCGTTCTGGTTCAGCTTTATCTCCAGTATCTCCATGTCGTTCTGGTTCACCTTTATCTCCAGTATCTCCATGTCGTTCTGGTTCACCTTTATCTCCAGTATCTCCATGTCATTCTGGTTTACCTTTATCTCCAGTATCTCCATGTCGTTCTGGTTCACCTTTATCTCCAGTATCTCCATGTCGTTCTGGTTCACCTTTATCTCCAGTATCTCCATGTCGTTCTGGTTCACCTTTATCTCCAGTATCTCCATGTCATTCTGGTTCACCTTTATCTCCAGTATCTCCATGTCGTTCTGGTTCACCTTTATCTCCAGTATCTCCATTTCGTTCTGGTTCAACCTTAGCTCCAGTATCTCCATGTCGTTTTGGTTCACCTTTATCTCCAGTATCTCCATGTCATTCTGGTTCACCTTTATCTCCAGTATGTCCATGTCGTTCTGGTTCACCTTTATCTCCAGTATCTCCATGTCGTTCTGGTTCACCTTTATCTCCGGTATCTCCATGTCGTTCTGGTTCACCTTTATCTCCGGTATCTCCATGTCGTTCTGGTTCAGCTTTATCTCCAGTATCTCCATGTCGTTCTGGTTCACCTTTATCTCCAGTATCTCCATGTCGTTCTGGTTCACCTTTATCTCCAGTATCTCCATGTCGTTCTGGTTCAGCTTTATCTCCAGTATCTCCATGTCGTTCTGGTTCACCTTTATCTCCAGTATCTCCATGTCGTTCTGGTTCAGCTTTATCTCCAGTATCTCCATGTCGTTCTGGTTCACCTTTATCTCCAGTATCTCCATGTCGTTCTGGTTCACCTTTATCTCCAGTATCTCCATGTCGTTCTGGTTTACCTTTATCTCCAGTATCTCTATGTCGTTCTGGTTCACCTTTATCTCCAGTATCTCCATGTCGTTCTGGTTCACCTTTATCTCCAGTATCTCCATGTCGTTCTGGTTCAGCTTTATCTCCAGTATCTCCATGTCGTTCTGGTTCACCTTTATCTCCAGTATCTCCATGTTGTTCTGGTTCACCATTATCTCCAGTATCTCCATGTCGTTCTGGTTCACCTTTATCTCCAGTATCTCCATGTCGTTCTGGTTCACCTTTATCTCCAGTATCTCCATGTCGTTCTGGTTCAGCTTTATCTCCAGTATCTCCATGTCGTTCTGGGTCACCTTTATCTCCAGTATCTCCATGTCGTTCTGGTTCACCTTTATCTCCAGTATCTCCATGTCGTTCTGGTTCAGCTTTATCTCCAGTATCTCCATGTCGTTCTGGTTCACCTTTATCTCCAGTATCTCCATGTCGTTCTGGTTCACCTTTATTCTCAGTATCTCCATGTCATTCTGGTTTACCTTTATCTCCAGTATCTCCATGTCGTTCTGGTTCACCTTTATCTCCAGTATCTCCATGTCGTTCTGGTTCACCTTTATCTCCAGTATCTCCATGTCGTTCTGGTTCACCTTTATCTCCAGTATCTCCATGTCATTCTGGTTCACCTTTATCTCCAGTATCTCCATGTCGTTCTGGTTCACCTTTATCTCCAGTATCTCCATTTCGTTCTGGTTCAACCTTAGCTCCAGTATCTCCATGTCGTTTTGGTTCACCTTTATCTCCAGTATCTCCATGTCATTCTGGTTCACCTTTATCTCCAGTATGTCCATGTCGTTCTGGTTCACCTTTATCTCCAGTATCTCCATGTCGTTCTGGTTCACCTTTATCTCCGGTATCTCCATGTCGTTCTGGTTCACCTTTATCTCCGGTATCTCCATGTCGTTCTGGTTCAGCTTTATCTCCAGTATATCCATGTCGTTCTGGTTCACCTTTATCTCCAGTATCTCCATGTCGTTCTGGTTCACCTTTATCTCCAGTATCTCCATGTCGTTCTGGTTCACCTTTATCTCCAGTATCTCCATGTCGTTCTGGTTTACCTTTATCTCCAGTATCTCCATGTCGTTCTGGTTCACCTTTATCTTCAGTATCTCCATGTCGTTCTGGTTCACCTTTATCTCCAGTATCTCCATGTTGTTCTGGTTCACCTTTATCTCCAGTATCTCCATGTCGTTCTGGTTCACCATTATCTCCAGTATCTCCATGTTGTTCTGGTTCACCTTTATCTCCAGTATCTCCATGTCGTTCTGGTTCACCTTTATCTCCAGTATCTCCATGTCGTTCTGGTTCACCTTTATCTCCAGTATCTCCATGTCGTTCTGGTTCACCTTTATCTCCAGTATCTCCATGTCGTTCTGGTTCACCTTTATCTCCAGTATCTCCATGTCGTTCTGCTTCACCTTTATCTCCATGTCGTTCTGCTTCAACTTTATCTCCAGTTTCTCCATGTCGTTCTGCTTCACCTTTATCTCCAGTATCTCCATGTCGTTCTGGTTCACCTTTATCTCCAGTATCTCCATGTCGTTCCGGTTCAGCTTTATCTCCAGTATCTCCATGTCGTTCTGGTTCACCTTTATCTCCAGTATCTCCATGTCGTTCTGGTTCACCTTTATCTCCAGTATCTCCATGTCGTTCTGCATCACCTTTATCTCCAGTATCTCCATGTCGTTCTGGTTCACCTTTATCTCCAGTATCTCCATGTCGTTCTGGTTCACCTTTATCTCCAGTATCTCCATGTCGTTCTGGTTCACCATTATCTCCAGTATCTCCATGTCGTTCTGGTTCACCTTTATCTCCAGTATCTCCATGTCGTTCTGGTTCACCTTTATCTCCAGTATCTCCATGTCGTTCTGGTTCAGCTTTATCTCCAGTATCTCCATGTCGTTCTGGTTCACCTTTATCTCCAGTATCTCCATGTCGTTCTGGTTCACCTTTATCTCCAGTATCTCCATGTCGTTCTGGTTCAGCTTTATCTCCAGTATCTCCATGTCGTTCTGGTTCACCTTTATCTCCAGTATCTCCATGTCGTTCTGGTTCACCTTTATCTCCAGTATCTCCATGTCATTCTGGTTTACCTTTATCTCCAGTATCTCCATGTCGTTCTGGTTCACCTTTATCTCCAGTATCTCCATGTCGTTCTGGTTCACCTTTATCTCCAGTATCTCCATGTCGTTCTGGTTCACCTTTATCTCCAGTATCTCCATGTCATTCTGGTTCACCTTTATCTCCAGTATCTCCATGTCGTTCTGGTTCACCTTTATCTCCAGTATCTCCATTTCGTTCTGGTTCAACCTTAGCTCCAGTATCTCCATGTCGTTTTGGTTCACCTTTATCTCCAGTATCTCCATGTCATTCTGGTTCACCTTTATCTCCAGTATGTCCATGTCGTTCTGGTTCACCTTTATCTCCAGTATCTCCATGTCGTTCTGGTTCACCTTTATCTCCGGTATCTCCATGTCGTTCTGGTTCACCTTTATCTCCGGTATCTCCATGTCGTTCTGGTTCAGCTGTATCTCCAGTATCTCCATGTCGTTCTGGTTCACCTTTATCTCCAGTATCTCCATGTCGTTCTGGTTCACCTTTATCTTCAGTATCTCCATGTCGTTCTGGTTCAGCTTTATCTCCAGTATCTCCATGTCGTTCTGGTTCACCTTTATCTCCAGTATCTCCATGTCGTTCTGGTTCAGCTTTATCTCCAGTATCTCCATGTCGTTCTGGTTCACCTTTATCTCCAGTATCTCCATGTCGTTCTGGTTCACCTTTATCTCCAGTATCTCCATGTCGTTCTGGTTTACCTTTATCTCCAGTATCTCTATGTCGTTCTGGTTCACCTTTATCTCCAGTATCTCCATGTCGTTCTGGTTCACCTTTATCTCCAGTATCTCCATGTCGTTCTGGTTCAGCTTTATCTCCAGTATCTCCATGTCGTTCTGGTTCACCTTTATCTCCAGTATCTCCATGTCGTTCTGGTTCAGCTTTATCTCCAGTATCTCCATGTCGTTCTGGTTCACCTTTATCTCCAGTATCTCCATGTCGTTCTGGTTCACCTTTATCTCCAGTATCTCCATGTCGTTCTGGTTCAGCTTTATCTCCAGTATCTCCATGTCGTTCTGGTTCACCTTTATCTCCAGTATCTCCATGTCGTTCTGGTTCACCTTTATTCTCAGTATCTCCATGTCATTCTGGTTTACCTTTATCTCCAGTATCTCCATGTCGTTCTGGTTCACCTTTATCTCCAGTATCTCCATGTCGTTCTGGTTCACCTTTATCTCCAGTATCTCCATGTCGTTCTGGTTCACCTTTATCTCCAGTATCTCCATGTCATTCTGGTTCACCTTTATCTCCAGTATCTCCATGTCGTTCTGGTTCACCTTTATCTCCAGTATCTCCATTTCGTTCTGGTTCAACCTTAGCTCCAGTATCTCCATGTCGTTTTGGTTCACCTTTATCTCCAGTATCTCCATGTCATTCTGGTTCACCTTTATCTCCAGTATGTCCATGTCGTTCTGGTTCACCTTTATCTCCAGTATCTCCATGTCGTTCTGGTTCACCTTTATCTCCGGTATCTCCATGTCGTTCTGGTTCACCTTTATCTCCGGTATCTCCATGTCGTTCTGGTTCAGCTTTATCTCCAGTATCTCCATGTCGTTCTGGTTCACCTTTATCTCCAGTATCTCCATGTCGTTCTGGTTCACCTTTATCTCCAGTATCTCCATGTCGTTCTGGTTCACCTTTATCTCCAGTATCTCCATGTCGTTCTGGTTTACCTTTATCTCCAGTATCTCCATGTCGTTCTGGTTCACCTTTATCTCCAGTATCTCCATGTCGTTCTGGTTCACCTTTATCTCCAGTATCTCCATGTTGTTCTGGTTCACCTTTATCTCCAGTATCTCCATGTCGTTCTGGTTCACCATTATCTCCAGTATCTCCATGTTGTTCTGGTTCACCTTTATCTCCAGTATCTCCATGTCGTTCTGGTTCACCTTTATCTCCAGTATCTCCATGTCGTTCTGGTTCACCTTTATCTCCAGTATCTCCATGTTGTTCTGGTTCACCTTTATCTCCAGTATCTCCATGTCGTTCTGGTTCACCTTTATCTCCAGTATCTCCATGTCGTTCTGGTTCACCTTTATCTCCAGTATCTCCATGTCGTTCTGGTTCACCTTTATCTCCAGTATCTCCATGTCGTTCTGCTTCACCTTTATCTCCAGTATCTCCATGTCGTTCTGCTTCAACTTTATCTCCAGTATCTCCATGTCGTTCTGCTTCACCTTTATCTCCAGTATCTCCATGTCGTTCTGGTTCACCTTTATCTCCAGTATCTCCATGTCGTTCCGGTTCAGCTTTATCTCCAGTATCTCCATGTCGTTCTGGTTCACCTTTATCTCCAGTATCTCCATGTCGTTCTGGTTCACCTTTATCTCCAGTATCTCCATGTCGTTCTGCATCACCTTTATCTCCAGTATCTCCATATCGTTCTGGTTCACCTTTATCTCCAGTATCTCCATGTCGTTCTGGTTCAGCTTTATCTCCAGTATCTCCATGTCGTTCTGGTTCACCTTTATCTCCAGTATCTCCATGTCGTTCTGGTTCACCTTTATCTCCAGTATCTCCATGTCATTCTGGTTTACCTTTATCTCCAGTATCTCTATGTCGTTCTGGTTCACCTTTATCTCCATTATCTCCATGTCGTTCTGGTTCACCTTTATCTCCAGTATCTCCATGTCGTTCTGGTTCAGCTTTATCTCCAGTATCTCCATGTCGTTCTGGTTCACCTTTATCTCCAGTATCTCCATGTCGTTCTGGTTCACCATTATCTCCAGTATCTCCATGTCGTTCTGGTTCACCTTTATCTCCAGTATCTCCATGTCGTTCTGGTTCACCTTTATCTCCAGTATCTCCATGTCGTTCTGGTTCAGCTTTATCTCCAGTATCTCCATGTCGTTCTGGTTCACCTTTATCTCCAGTATCTCCATGTCGTTCTGGTTCACCTTTATCTCCAGTATCTCCATGTCGTTCTGGTTCAGCTTTATCTCCAGTATCTCCATGTCGTTCTGGTTCACCTTTATCTCCAGTATCTCCATGTCGTTCTGGTTCACCTTTATCTCCAGTATCTCCATGTCGTTCTGGTTTACCTTTATCTCCAGTATCTCCATGTCGTTCTGGTTCACCTTTATCTCCAGTATCTCCATGTCGTTCTGGTTCACCTTTATCTCCAGTATCTCCATGTCATTCTGGTTCACCTTTATCTCCAGTATCTCCATGTCGTTCTGGTTCACCTTTATCTCCAGTATCTCCATTTCGTTCTGGTTCAACCTTAGCTCCAGTATCTCCATGTCGTTTTGGTTCACCTTTATCTCCAGTATCTCCATGTCATTCTGGTTCACCTTTATCTCCAGTATGTCCATGTCGTTCTGGTTCACCTTTATCTCCAGTATCTCCATGTCGTTCTGGTTCACCTTTATCTCCGGTATCTCCATGTCGTTCTGGTTCACCTTTATCTCCAGTATCTCCATGTCATTCTGGTTCACCTTTATCTCCAGTATCTCCATGTCGTTCTGGTTCACCTTTATCTCCAGTATCTCCATGTCATTCTGGTTCACCTTTATCTCCAGTATCTCCATGTCGTTCTGGTTCACCTTTATCTCCAGTATCTCCATTTCGTTCTGGTTCAACCTTAGCTCCAGTATCTCCATGTCGTTTTGGTTCACCTTTATCTCCAGTATCTCCATGTCATTCTGGTTCACCTTTATCTCCAGTATGTCCATGTCGTTCTGGTTCACCTTTATCTCCAGTATCTCCATGTCGTTCTGGTTCACCTTTATCTCCGGTATCTCCATGTCGTTCTGGTTCACCTTTATCTCCGGTATCTCCATGTCGTTCTGGTTCAGCTGTATCTCCAGTATCTCCATGTCGTTCTGGTTCACCTTTATCTCCAGTATCTCCATGTCGTTCTGGTTCACCTTTATCTTCAGTATCTCCATGTCGTTCTGGTTCAGCTTTATCTCCAGTATCTCCATGTCGTTCTGGTTCACCTTTATCTCCAGTATCTCCATGTCGTTCTGGTTCAGCTTTATCTCCAGTATCTCCATGTCGTTCTGGTTCACCTTTATCTCCAGTATCTCCATGTCGTTCTGGTTCACCTTTATCTCCAGTATCTCCATGTCGTTCTGGTTTACCTTTATCTCCAGTATCTCTATGTCGTTCTGGTTCACCTTTATCTCCAGTATCTCCATGTCGTTCTGGTTCACCTTTATCTCCAGTATCTCCATGTCGTTCTGGTTCAGCTTTATCTCCAGTATCTCCATGTCGTTCTGGTTCACCTTTATCTCCAGTATCTCCATGTTGTTCTGGTTCACCATTATCTCCAGTATCTCCATGTCGTTCTGGTTCACCTTTATCTCCAGTATCTCCATGTCGTTCTGGTTCACCTTTATCTCCAGTATCTCCATGTCGTTCTGGTTCAGCTTTATCTCCAGTATCTCCATGTCGTTCTGGTTCACCTTTATCTCCAGTATCTCCATGTCGTTCTGGTTCACCTTTATCTCCAGTATCTCCATGTCGTTCTGGTTCAGCTTTATCTCCAGTATCTCCATGTCGTTCTGGTTCACCTTTATCTCCAGTATCTCCATGTCGTTCTGGTTCACCTTTATTCTCAGTATCTCCATGTCATTCTGGTTTACCTTTATCTCCAGTATCTCCATGTCGTTCTGGTTCACCTTTATCTCCAGTATCTCCATGTCGTTCTGGTTCACCTTTATCTCCAGTATCTCCATGTCATTCTGGTTCACCTTTATCTCCAGTATCTCCATGTCGTTCTGGTTCACCTTTATCTCCAGTATCTCCATTTCGTTCTGGTTCAACCTTAGCTCCAGTATCTCCATGTCGTTTTGGTTCACCTTTATCTCCAGTATCTCCATGTCATTCTGGTTCACCTTTATCTCCAGTATCTCCATGTCGTTCTGGTTCACCTTTATCTCCAGTATCTCCATGTCGTTCTGGTTCACCTTTATCTCCGGTATCTCCATGTCGTTCTGGTTCACCTTTATCTCCGGTATCTCCATGTCGTTCTGGTTCAGCTTTATCTCCAGTATCTCCATGTCGTTCTGGTTCACCTTTATCTCCAGTATCTCCATGTCGTTCTGGTTCACCTTTATCTCCAGTATCTCCATGTCGTTCTGGTTCACCTTTATCTCCAGTATCTCCATGTCGTTCTGGTTTACCTTTATCTCCAGTATCTCCATGTCGTTCTGGTTCACCTTTATCTCCAGTATCTCCATGTCGTTCTGGTTCACCTTTATCTCCAGTATCTCCATGTTGTTCTGGTTCACCTTTATCTCCAGTATCTCCATGTCGTTCTGGTTCACCATTATCTCCAGTATCTCCATGTTGTTCTGGTTCACCTTTATCTCCAGTATCTCCATGTCGTTCTGGTTCACCTTTATCTCCAGTATCTCCATGTCGTTCTGGTTCACCTTTATCTCCAGTATCTCCATGTTGTTCTGGTTCACCTTTATCTCCAGTATCTCCATGTCGTTCTGGTTCACCTTTATCTCCAGTATCTCCATGTCGTTCTGGTTCACCTTTATCTCCAGTATCTCCATGTCGTTCTGGTTCACCTTTATCTCCAGTATCTCCATGTCGTTCTGGTTCACCTTTATCTCCAGTATCTCCATGTCGTTCTGCTTCAACTTTATCTCCAGTATCTCCATGTCGTTCTGCTTCACCTTTATCTCCAGTATCTCCATGTCGTTCTGGTTCACCTTTATCTCCAGTATCTCCATGTCGTTCCGGTTCAGCTTTATCTCCAGTATCTCCATGTCGTTCTGGTTCACCTTTATCTCCAGTATCTCCATGTCGTTCTGGTTCACCTTTATCTCCAGTATCTCCATGTCGTTCTGCATCACCTTTATCTCCAGTATCTCCATATCGTTCTGGTTCACCTTTATCTCCAGTATCTCCATGTCGTTCTGGTTCAGCTTTATCTCCAGTATCTCCATGTCGTTCTGGTTCACCTTTATCTCCAGTATCTCCATGTCGTTCTGGTTCACCTTTATCTCCAGTATCTCCATGTCATTCTGGTTTACCTTTATCTCCAGTATCTCTATGTCGTTCTGGTTCACCTTTATCTCCAGTATCTCCATGTCGTTCTGGTTCACCTTTATCTCCAGTATCTCCATGTCGTTCTGGTTCAGCTTTATCTCCAGTATCTCCATGTCGTTCTGGTTCACCTTTATCTCCAGTATCTCCATGTCGTTCTGGTTCACCATTATCTCCAGTATCTCCATGTCGTTCTGGTTCACCTTTATCTCCAGTATCTCCATGTCGTTCTGGTTCACCTTTATCTCCAGTATCTCCATGTCGTTCTGGTTCAGCTTTATCTCCAGTATCTCCATGTCGTTCTGGTTCACCTTTATCTCCAGTATCTCCATGTCGTTCTGGTTCACCTTTATCTCCAGTATCTCCATGTCGTTCTGGTTCAGCTTTATCTCCAGTATCTCCATGTCGTTCTGGTTCACCTTTATCTCCAGTATCTCATGTCGTTCTGGTTCACCTTTATCTCCAGTATCTCCATGTCGTTCTGGTTCACCTCTATCTCCAGTATCTCCATGTCGTTCTGGTTCACCTTTATCTCCAGTATCTCCATGTCGTTCTGGTTCACCTTTATCTCCAGTATCTCCATGTCGTTCTGGTTTACCTTTATCTCCAGTATCTCCATGTCGTTCTGGTTCACCTTTATCTCCAGTATCTCCATGTCGTTCTGGTTCACCTTTATCTCCAGTATCTCCATGTCGTTCTGGTTCACCTTTATCTCCAGTATCTCCATGTCATTCTGGTTCACCTTTATCTCCAGTATCTCCATGTCGTTCTGGTTCACCTTTATCTCCAGTATCTCCATTTCGTTCTGGTTCAACCTTAGCTCCAGTATCTCCATGTCGTTTTGGTTCACCTTTATCTCCAGTATCTCCATGTCATTCTGGTTCACCTTTATCTCCAGTATGTCCATGTCGTTCTGGTTCACCTTTATCTCCAGTATCTCCATGTCGTTCTGGTTCACCTTTATCTCCGGTATCTCCATGTCGTTCTGGTTCACCTTTATCTCCAGTATCTCCATGTCGTTCTGGTTCAGCTTTATCTCCAGTATCTCCATGTCGTTCTGGTTCACCTTTATCTCCAGTATCTCCATGTCATTCTGGTTCACCTTTATCTCCAGTATCTCCATGTCGTTCTGGTTCACCTTTATCTCCAGTATCTCCATGTCGTTCTGGTTCACCTTTATCTCCAGTATCTCCATGTCGTTCTGGTTCACCTTTATCTCCAGTATCTCCATGTCGTTCTGGTTCACCTTTATCTCCAGTATCTCTATGTCGTTCTGGTTCACCTTTATCTCCAGTATCTCCATGTCGTTCTGCTTCACCTTTATCTCCAGTATCTCCATGTCGTTCTGGTTCACCTTTATCTCCAGTATCTCCATGTCGTTCTGGTTCACCTTTATCTCCAGTATCTCCATGTCGTTCTGGTTCACCTTTATCTCCAGTATCTCCATGTCGTTCTGGTTCACCTTTATCTCCAGTATCTCCATGTCGTTCTGGTTCACCTTTATCTCCAGTATCTCCATGTCGTTCTGGTTCACCTTTATCTCCAGTATCTCCATGTCGTTCTGGTTCACCTTTATCTCCAGTATCTCCATGTCGTTCTGGTTCACCTTTATCTCCAGTATCTCCATGTCGTTCTGGTTCACCTTTATCTCCAGTATCTCCATGTCGTTCTGGTTCACCTTTATCTCCAGTATCTCCATGTCGTTCTGGTTCACCTTTATCTCCAGTATCTCCATGTCGTTCTGGTTCACCTTTATCTCCAGTATCTCCATGTCGTTCTGGTTCACCTTTATCTCCAGTATCTCCATGTCGTTCTGGTTCACCTTTATCTCCAGTATCTCCATGTCGTTCTGGTTCACCTTTATCTCCAGTATCTCCATGTCGTTCTGGTTCACCTTTATCTCCAGTATCTCCATGTCGTTCTGGTTCACCTTTATCTCCAGTATCTCCATGTCGTTCTGGTTCACCTTTATCTCCAGTATCTCCATGTCGTTCTGGTTCACCTTTATCTCCAGTATCTCCATGTCGTTCTGGTTCACCTTTATCTCCAGTATCTCCATGTCGTTCTGGTTCACCTTTATCTCCAGTATCTCCATGTCGTTCTGGTTCACCTTTATCTCCAGTATCTCCATGTCGTTCTGGTTCACCTTTATCTCCAGTATCTCCATGTCGTTCTGGTTCACCTTTATCTCCAGTATCTCCATGTCGTTCTGGTTCACCTTTATCTCCAGTATCTCCATGTCGTTCTGGTTCACCTTTATCTCCAGTATCTCCATGTCGTTCTGGTTCACCTTTATCTCCAGTATCTCCATGTCGTTCTGGTTCACCTTTATCTCCAGTATCTCCATGTCGTTCTGGTTCACCTTTATCTCCAGTATCTCCATGTCGTTCTGGTTCACCTTTATCTCCAGTATCTCCATGTCGTTCTGGTTCACCTTTATCTCCAGTATCTCCATGTCGTTCTGGTTCACCTTTATCTCCAGTATCTCCATGTCGTTCTGGTTCACCTTTATCTCCAGTATCTCCATGTCGTTCTGGTTCACCTTTATCTCCAGTATCTCCATGTCGTTCTGGTTCACCTTTATCTCCAGTATCTCCATGTCGTTCTGGTTCACCTTTATCTCCAGTATCTCCATGTCGTTCTGGTTCACCTTTATCTCCAGTATCTCCATGTCGTTCTGGTTCACCTTTATCTCCAGTATCTCCATGTCGTTCTGGTTCACCTTTATCTCCAGTATCTCCATGTCGTTCTGGTTCACCTTTATCTCCAGTATCTCCATGTCGTTCTGGTTCACCTTTATCTCCAGTATCTCCATGTCGTTCTGGTTCACCTTTATCTCCAGTATCTCCATGTCGTTCTGGTTCACCTTTATCTCCAGTATCTCCATGTCGTTCTGGTTCACCTTTATCTCCAGTATCTCCATGTCGTTCTGGTTCACCTTTATCTCCAGTATCTCCATGTCGTTCTGGTTCACCTTTATCTCCAGTATCTCCATGTCGTTCTGGTTCACCTTTATCTCCAGTATCTCCATGTCGTTCTGGTTCACCTTTATCTCCAGTATCTCCATGTCGTTCTGGTTCACCTTTATCTCCAGTATCTCCATGTCGTTCTGGTTCACCTTTATCTCCAGTATCTCCATGTCGTTCTGGTTCACCTTTATCTCCAGTATCTCCATGTCGTTCTGGTTCACCTTTATCTCCAGTATCTCCATGTCGTTCTGGTTCACCTTTATCTCCAGTATCTCCATGTCGTTCTGGTTCACCTTTATCTCCAGTATCTCCATGTCGTTCTGGTTCACCTTTATCTCCAGTATCTCCATGTCGTTCTGGTTCACCTTTATCTCCAGTATCTCCATGTCGTTCTGGTTCACCTTTATCTCCAGTATCTCCATGTCGTTCTGGTTCACCTTTATCTCCAGTATCTCCATGTCGTTCTGGTTCACCTTTATCTCCAGTATCTCCATGTCGTTCTGGTTCACCTTTATCTCCAGTATCTCCATGTCGTTCTGGTTCACCTTTATCTCCAGTATCTCCATGTCGTTCTGGTTCACCTTTATCTCCAGTATCTCCATGTCGTTCTGGTTCACCTTTATCTCCAGTATCTCCATGTCGTTCTGGTTCACCTTTATCTCCAGTATCTCCATGTCGTTCTGGTTCACCTTTATCTCCAGTATCTCCATGTCGTTCTGGTTCACCTTTATCTCCAGTATCTCCATGTCGTTCTGGTTCACCTTTATCTCCAGTATCTCCATGTCGTTCTGGTTCACCTTTATCTCCAGTATCTCCATGTCGTTCTGGTTCACCTTTATCTCCAGTATCTCCATGTCGTTCTGGTTCACCTTTATTCTCAGTATCTCCATGTCGTTCTGGTTCAGCTTTATCTCCAGTATCTCCATGTCGTTCTGGTTTACCTTTATCTCCAGTATCTCCATGTCGTTCTGGTTCACCTTTATCTCCAGTATCTCCATGTCGTTCTGGTTCAGCTTTATCTCCAGTATCTCCATGTCGTTCTGGTTCACCTTTATCTCCAGTATCTCCATGTCGTTCTGGTTCACCTTTATCTCCGGTATCTCCATGTCGTTCTGGTTCACCTTTATCTCCAGTATCTCCATGTCGTTCTGGTTCAGCTTTATCTCCAGTATCTCCATGTCGTTCTGGTTCACCTTTATCTCCAGTATCTCCATGTCGTTCTGGTTCACCTTTATCTCCAGTATCTCCATGTCGTTCTGGTTCAGCTTTATCTCCAGTATCTCCATGTCGTTCTGGTTCACCTTTATCTCCAGTATCTCCATGTCGTTCTGGTTCACCTTTATCTCCAGTATCTCCATGTCGTTCTGGTTCACCTTTATCTCCGGTATCTCCATGTCGTTCTTTTTCACCTTTATCTCCAGTATCTCCATGTCGTTCTGGTTCAGCTTTATCTCTAGTATCTCCATGTCGTTCTGGTTCACCTTTATCTCCAGTATCTCCATGTCGTTCTGGTTCACCTTTATCTCCAGTATCTCCATGTCGTTCTGGTTCACCTTTATCTCCAGTATCTCCATGTCGTTCTGGTTCACCTTTATCTCCAGTATCTCGATGTCGTTCTGGTTCACCTTTATCTCCAGTATCTCGATGTCGTTCTGGTTCACCTTTATCTCCAGTATCTCGATGTCGTTCTGGTTCACCTTTATCTCCAGTATCTCCATGTCGTTCTGCTTCACCTTTATCTCCAGTATCTCCATGTCGTTCTGGTTCACCTTTATCTCCAGTATCTCCATGTCGTTCTGGTTCAGCTTTATCTCCAGTATCTCCATGTCGTTCTGGTTCACCTTTATCTCCAGTATCTCCATGTCGTTCTGGTTCAGCTTTATCTCCAGTATCTCCATGTCGTTCTGCTTCACCTTTATCTCCAGTATCTCCATGTCATTCTGGTTCACCTTTATCTCCAGTATCTCCATGTCGTTCTGGTTCAGCTTTAGCTCCAGTATCTCCATGTCGTTCTGGTTCAGCTTTATCTCCAGTATCTCCATGTCGTTCTGGTTCAGCTTTATCTCCAGTATCTCCATGTCGTTCTGGTTCACCTTTATCTCCAGTATCTCCATGTCGTTCTGGTTCACCTTTATCTCCAGTATCTCCATGTCGTTCTGGTTCACCTTTATCTCTAATATCTCCATGTCGTTTTGGTTCACCTTTATCTCCAGTATCTCCATGTCGTTTTGGTTCACCATTATCTCCAGTATCTCCATGTCGTTCTGGTTCACCATTATCTCCAGTATCTCCATGTCGTTCTGGTTCACCTTTATCTCCAGTATCTCCATGTCGTTCTGGTTCACCTTTATCTCCAGTATCTCCATGTCGTTCTGGTTCACCTTTAGTTCCACCACTCAGTCTGTATAACAAACTCTCAATCTCCGTTTGGTCCTTTATGTCCCACCAATTTGCAGAGACTTTCCTTGGTCGTGCCATCTTAGTCTGTTTTGGTGTGTCCAGCCCATAGATAATTCTTTCCATATTTATGGTACTCAGTATATCAATAACAAGGGTTATCCAATATCGCCATTTATAGGTATATACACAAAGTCAGTCAATTGCATTCTAGCCAGTACTGACCCATTTGTGTAACCCCTTGCTTGCCAGGTTGAGCCTAACAGATTTGATAGGATTTAATTCCTTGGTCATTTGTTAATTTAGAGAAAATCGTTTATTTGTAACAAATATTATTTATGCGTGATCAGCTCAGTACTGACATTCCCCCCTTTTGCCCGTATTATGAAACGTATATCATCCTTTGGACAATCTTCCTGAATCTTCATAATCTTCTCAAATCTTCTTCAATTTTTGGGAACTGGAGAATACCCTGAAACCCCACTCGTTCTACATTCACACCACATTCATACTGTATTTGGCTTTAACCACAAGAGCCATATAGGACCCGCGCATAACTGCTGATTGTTAATAGACCATTTGACTCATTGATTGAATTTACACTTAATTGCACAATACATAATATAATCATAATTACTAACAATATAATTACCCAGTGTATTAATATACCTAGAAAAGACGTCATAGTGGGACTTTATCCAAACATTCCTTCCCACCATGAAACTCTTTTTGCATCCTTTAATTTACTAATAACATCAGTTATTTGTTTTTGATCATGTTTCACACCAATGGCAGCATTAAGGGCACCATGTTTCTGTTCTTTGTTTCAGTTCTTTCAATAATCTATCTTCTTGTCCTAATAAGCATTCCTTCAGTTGTCTCCCCCATAACTAGAGGAAGATCAGAGTCACTAAAATCTACCATACCCTTCCAATTAAAGGACACTGTAATATTCTTAACATCTCCATTCAGATGTTGGTATTGTCTGGAGAGGTGCCTTTGTACACCATGTCCCCTTTGTTAACACTGTATTTTGATTATCAGAACCACCATGAAGAGTATATTGATCCACTGTTTCCTCCCATAGATGGAAACAATCCCTTCCCTGACCCAGGTAATATACGGTATAACTAACTCCAAATTCCCCATTAAGAGAACATGATATTTGATTTTCCCAACAATGATCTGTCACCATTTTTTTAATCAGTTCTGTGAGGCAGTGCAGTGTTTTCTTTCCTGTGCTCTGTAATCCGAGTCCAGGTGAGATTGGGTGTGGCTTAGCCTGTGTAAGTTATATCTGTGTGCATTTGTGTGAGGTTCTGTTGAATCGGTTCTGTTGGGCAGTGCAGTGTTTTCTGTCCTGTGCTCTGTAATCAGTGTACAGGTGAAAGTGGGTGTGGCTTGGCCTGTGTAAGTTATATCTGTGTGCATTTGTGTGAGGTTCTGTTGAATCAGTTCTGTGCGGCAGTGCAGTGTTTTCTGTCCTGTGCTCTGTAATCAGTGTCCAGGTGAGAGTGGGTGTGGCTTGGCCTGTGTAAGTTATATCTGTGTGCATTTGTGTGAGGTTCTGTTGAATCAGTTCTGTTGGGCAGTGCAGTGTTTTCTGTCTTGTGCTCTTTAATCAGTGTACAGGTGAGAGTGGGTGTGGCTTGGCCTGTGTAAAGGTTTATCTGTGTGCATTTTGTCATGTTCTGTTGAATCAGTTCTGTTGGGCAGTCCAGTGTTTTCTGTCCTGTGCTCATTCATCATTGTACAGGTGAGTAGGCGGGTCTATTTTAACAAGGGAAGAGCGAGCTTGGGCGCTTGCAATCATTTCTAGTGTAAGTGTAGTTAGTGTGTAGGAGATTGAATAAATGGAGGGAATTCAAAGAAAAGGGGTTTGACATGTTGTGCTCGGGTTCGACATGTTGTGGATCGGGTGGATAGATTATTGGGAGGAGCTGGTAATGAAGCGGCGGTCTTGGTACACATTGGTACCAATAACAAAGTTAGTGGAAGATGGAGCGTCCTAAAGAATGATTTTAAAGAACTAGGGAATAAGCTTAAAGCAAGGACCTCCAAAGTAGTATTTTCTGAGATACTACCAGTGCCACGTGCAAACCCAGGGAGGCAGAAGGAGTTTAGGGAGGTTAATGCGTGGCTAAAAAAGTGGTGCAGAGCAGAGGGTTTTGAATTTTTAGAGCACTGGGCTGGCTTCTCACTTCGGTACAATCTCTACAGTAGGGATGGATTGCACCTTAATGAGGAGGGAGCTTTTGTGCTAGGGGATAGGATGGTAGAATGGCTGGGGGAGTTTTTAAACTTGTAGGTAGGGGGGGAGGAGGGACTATATAGAAGTATTGGGGTAAAAAGGGTAGAGAGGGAGAGGGATGAATTAGTTACCCAAGGAGGAGGAGAAGGGGGAGGGTTACAATAGACAGTAGGGTGGTATTAATACTGGCCTCAAATACCGTCATAGCAACATAAGGTGTATGCTCGCTAATGCAAGAAGTTTGCCTGGGAAAATGGGCGAGCTAGAATTATTAGCAGTACAAGAAAAATGGGGCTTAATAGGCATTACTGAAACATGGTGGGATGAATCTAATGACTGTAATGTTAATTTGGATGGTTATAACCTATTTAGGAAAGATAGGGGAAATGGCAAAAGAGGAGGAGGGATCTGTCTGTATGTTAAGACTGAATGTAAGCCTATGGTCAGAGAAGATATTTATGCTGGAACTAGCGGCAACATTGAATCTTTGTGGGTTGAGCTAAATAGTGGAGGAGCTAACTCTAAACGCATATTGGTGGGAGTATGCTATAAACCCCCAAATATAGCTGAAAGTGAGGAAATACAATTATTGTTACAGATTGGAAATGCAGCTAAGCATGGGCAAGTTCTAATAATGGGAGACTTTAATTACCCTGAAATAAACTGGATAAATGAGACCAGCAGCTCAGCGAAGGGGAGCAGTTTCTTGGGTACACTCAGGGATCATTATCTGGCCCAGGTTATACAAGAACCTACTAGAAATGGGGCCATCTTGGATTTAGTCATCACAAGTAGAGATGTCGCGAATAGTTCGCCGGCGGATTGTTCCCGGTGAACATAGCATGTTCGCGTTCGCGGCGAACTGCGAACATATGTGAGATTCGACCCGCCCCTAATACTTTATCATTGAGCAAACTTTGACCCTGCATGTCACAGTCAGCAGACACATTCCAGCCAATCAGCAGCATACACTCCCTTCCACACCCTTCTACCTCATGGACAGCAGCCATTTTGGAATCATAAGTAACTTGCAGTCTTACTGAGAGGAGGGACAGTGTAGGTGATACTGCATCAATAGGGAAAACCATAGCTAGGCAAGTTTATTCAGTGTCCAGTGCAGTGCTGAAGGACTCTTGTGCATTATTATTATTATTAATATTACTACTATTTAATGTGTAGATGTACCAGCTGGGCATGCATTATTATTATTATTATTATTATTATTATTATTATTATTATTATTATATAATGTGTAGATGTACCAGCTGGGCATGCTCTTGTGCATTATTATTATTAGTAGTAGTAAAATAAAAACAAAAAACAAAAAATTCTACTGTAATAGATTGCATAGCAGTTAGTTGTCTGCAAGCGTGTGTGTCAGACCTACAGCGTCTACTCTGCCAACTTCTGCAAGTGCACAGTGCCCCTCATATCTGTTGTCACAGTAGCTTGGACGCATAGTACCAATCTGTCAAAACCTGTAATGATGAATGAGGTCTAGAGTAGCCTGGTTCCCTTATCCTCTACAGGTTGAGACCTAATGTTTGGGTGACTCCAGACCAACACATGAGTACAAGCAGCACACAAACTCAAATCCGCCATCCTCCTCCTGGTCCAGCATCATCAGCCACATCAACCACTGCTGTCCTCCTTGCCCTCTCTCAACCATCCGCCACTGCGTCTCTCGCCTTGAGCAGTTCCCGCTCATCTGCCCATAGTCAGGTGCCTGTAAAGGACATGTTTGAGCGTAAGAAGCTAATGTCACAAAGTGGCCCAAAATTGAAGTGATACGACCAACAAAGCATCTTTTTCCATCTCCCGGTTCTAAAAATCCAGGCCTTATACACGCCCCCTGATATGTGCTGTAACAGGTATTAAACTGATAAGAGTAGTACTACTTAACACACCTTATAATAATGCAGACAGAGGCAACGCAGTGAGAGGAGTCTGAAGTAGAGGAGTCAGAGGAGGAAGGTGGCTTTGAGAAGGTGGAAGACCAAACACAGCAGGCGTCCCAGGGGGCTTGTTGTCACCTTTCGGGGACCCTTGGTGTTGTACGTGGCTGGGTGGAGGAAGAGACCTTCAATGACATCAGTGAGGACATGGAACGGGACATGGCTAGCTTGGTATCCAACCTTGTGCAAATGGGGAGTTTGCGGTTGTGCAAAGGGACTGTTTGCGGTTGTTTGCGGTGCGTTAAACGGGGAGTTTGGTCTGTCACTGTGAAGCAGGCCTAACCCTTACACTACCTGATCGATACAACATCATACCTGATGTTTTAAAGCACGTTATTCAAAACAATTTAGGAATGTTGGGTAATTTATGCCCTTTATGGCTTAAAACCAGACTCTGCATCAACTATGTAATTTTCCGTGTGAGTTTTGCCATGGATCCCCCTCCGGCATGCCACAGTCCAGGTGTTAGTCCTGTTGAAACAACTTTCCCATCACTATTATGGCCAGAAAGAGTCCCTGTGGGTTTTAAAATCCGCCTGCCCATTGAAGTCTATGCTGGTTCGCCGGGTTCGCCGGTTCGTGAACATTTGCGGCGGTTCGAGTTCGCGGTTCGCGAACCGAAAATTTAATGTTCGTGACATCACTACCGAATACTGTTTTTGAAGGGCAATATGTCCCAGGGCCATAGTCGCAGGGCAGGAGGCTGGCAATAAGTCCTCTCCAGAAAACAAAGTGGTAAAAGCACAGTTCAATTGCCATGTAGCTAAAGTCTTTCCCATAGTCTTTCATTATATGAATGGGCTCCATGGCATAGTTATCTGGGGTATCACCGCTCCCACAGGGCCAGTACCGAATAACCCCCCTGTATTTAAAGGGCGAGAATGAGTGACATACACTCTGGTATGGCCGAATACTGTTTTTAAAGGGCAATATGTCCCAGGGCCATAGTCGCAGGGCAGGAGGCTGGCAAACAGTCCTCTCCAAGACAAAGTGGCGAAGGGCACTTCGTCACACATCTCCCCTTTGGGGGGAAGTCTAACCAGGCACCTGGATATTTCGCTGTAGTGATGGGGCAACACACTGAGGGGACTTGAGGGGCAGAGGCCAGCGGCACTCTGCCCTGATGCCAGCTCTTCTGCTGGTATCACCTGCAGGACATCCTGCTCTGTACAAGCGACAAAGGGAGGGCAGAGGCCGACTGCACTCTGCCCCGCTGTCAGCTGTTCTGCTGGGGTACTTGGGACATATTCCGGCTTAGTAGCCAGGGAAAGGTGGGGGTCAGTGGGGGTTAACATTTCCTCTGTTTACCCTGGGGCCACATTAGGAGTTAGCTGGGGAGGGGAATTTGTACTTACCTCCTCCTCCGGTTGTCCCAGTGAGGTTAGTTGGGGATCTGGACAGGCTGTCCAGCATCCCGGTAGGTCAGGCACAGAGACCATGGTCCCACACTGCCGCTGGGGAGGAAGGACGACACCTTCAGCTCCCTGGGATACACACTGCTGCTGGGGGGGATGGACGGCACCTTCTGCTCCCTGGGATACACACTGCCGCTGGGGGGGAAGGACGACACCTTCGGCCCCCTGGGGTACACACTGCCGCTGGGGAGGAAGGACGGCCCCTTCTGCTCCCTGGGGTACACACTGTCGCTGGGGAGGAAGGACGGCACCTTCTGCTCCCTGGGATACACACTGCCGCTGGGGAGGAAGGACGGCACCTTCTGCTCCCTGGGATACACACTGCCGCTGGGGGGGAAGGACGACACCTTCGGCCCCCTGGGGTACACACTGCCGCTGGGGAGGAAGGACGGCACCTTCTGCTCCCTGGGGTACACACTGTCACTGGGGAGGAAGGACGACACCTTCTGCTCCCTGGGGTACACCCTGTCGCTGGGGAGGGGAATTAGTTGGAGTATTCCACGTGGAGCGGTATCTGTTTCTGGGACAGTCTCTCTGCATGTGGCCCTGCTGGTTACACGTGTGGCACCTGATGTACCGTGGAGGGGTTTGGTAGTTCCCACCACCCGGACGCAGTGCTGGGGGGGGGGTTAATGGTGGGAGGTGGGTTAGCAGCTCCCAAGATGGACCGCCCCCGTGCCCGCTGCTTTTCCATTATGTATTCGTGGACATCTGTCATTAACCATTCCAAGGTTCTTATGGGAAGCGTACCTGGGAAAAAGGCCAGTCTGCTTTGGAGTTCTCTTCCAAACTCAGTCTGTGTGCTGTCCGTAAGAGGTACTGTAGCCACTGCCCGGTCTCCCTCCATGAGTTCCTTTCTGTCTGCTTCCCTGTAGTCCGCGGCCGCCTCCTCCTCCTCATCATGGAACGCTGTCCGAAAACTAGCCGGTTCCATCCTGCTGTAGCCAGGGGCGCTGTACGAATACTAGCGTTGCCCTCAATTTGTAACTCCACGGAATGGTGTCTCCTGTAGCTGTCCATCTGACCGTGGGAACAATTCCGCCACTTGCCACCAAATGTAACGGAGTTGGAACACAAATCCAATATCTCCGCTGGTATACGGTAAAATACCCAAGAGGCACTACAGTCTCACCATTCCCAACCTCCCATATTGGACGACACTCAATAGGGAGTTCAAGACTACTGACTTTATTTTGTTATGTGCAGAAATATATATACACATCCCTCCCACAGGCAATACACATCCCCCATAGTTGGCCACACAATACACATAGAGGGACAATAGGTGGGTCACACCTCCCTGAGGCTACCTGGCAACTTTGATACAATCAGACATTGATTAGATCATCCTTCTTTGTTCTTATGTCTGAGAATGAAAACACTTTATACAATAGACTTCCTTATCTTACAAGGAGTCTCTGTAATAGGATTATCTATTATGCCAAGGTCTGCAATAGTCTGGGCTAATATTCTGCAGAGCATAAACCAACATACATACAGTACAACAGTAGGATCATATTTTAACCATAACCATAAAACACGGTAAAACAGTGATGGGTTCCGTTACAGCAAGTTTGGGAAGGAAGTGAGAGTATACTTAGGTAGGAAGTTGTGAAAAGTTAGAAGGTAGTTCACTAGTTGGAGAGGAAAGGGATCAGATGTAAAGTGAATGGGACAGTTATGTAATATGGTATCTGCCCCTAGTGGACAGATAATGTAAGATGCAGATGGGAATGTCAGGAGACACATAGTTTAACCACAGCTCATGGGAGAAAAAAAGAGGAGTGGAGGGCATGAATGGTGAGATGGTTGTGTTGGAGACAAGAAGGGGAAAAGTTAAGAATAAGAGTCTAAGGAAAAAGCATGGGGATATGAGAAAAAAGAAGGCAGGAGGAAACATTGTGTAAAGGGTTAATAGGAATGGTTAGCAGATATGGCTAAATAGTCAGGTGTAGAATATTTGTGTGACTCAATAAATTAAGACAAAGTTATGGTTTATATGTAAACTAGCGACTTGCCCGTCAAAAAATGACATTCAATAAAATAAATTGTTGAAATGCTGTTTGTCACACAATGTGAGTGTACTGTGTGCCTCAAGTAACTAAATTCCTCAAAAAGCAGAAATCTACATTACATAAAATAAGAAAAACTAAAATCACCAAAAATAAAAAAATGTACATTACAGAACAAAAAAAAAAAACCTAAGCTCACAAAAAATCAAAACAGGAACATTACAGAAAATAACAAAATACATTACAACCCCCCCCCCCCCCCTAACTACAAACTTTTAAAAAAAATTACACACACAATACATAATACATACATATAATACAATACAATACAATACAACACAATTAAATAAAATACAATACAACACAATTAAATAAACTAAAATATAATACAATTCAATGAAATTCAATACAATTCAATTAAATACAATACACCCCTACCTAATATACATGCCACTATCTAATATACATGCCACTATCTAATATACATGCCACTATCTAATATACATGCCACTTTCTAATATACATGCCACTATCTAATATACATGCCACTATATAATGTAATATACATCCCACTATCTAATATACATGGCACTATATAATGTAATATACATCCCACTATCTAATATACAATACTATCTAATAATACATCCCCCTATCTATCTAATATACAATACATGCTATCTATATATAGCTACCCTAATTGTAAGCTACAATAAAATAATTAAGACCACTTACCTTTGAGATGTTTCTTCAGATCATACAGTAAAAAAGATTTAAAAAAGTAATACAACACGTTTACATGAAATACCTAAACATTCTAAATATTCTAAATATTATACTCACCTTTCCAGCATGTCCCGTTCCAGCATGTCAAGTCCCAGCATGTCATGTCCTCCATGTTCCGTCCTCCATCTTTGTCTCTTGTCCGGCACTGTTCCTGTAAAAAAAAACATTACATTAGTAAACATAAACCAAAGTTAAATAAACACAATCTACATTATACTTACCTTTTCGCGATGTCTCCTGCCTCCTCGTCTTCTCCGGAAGCATCCGCACATAAATAAAAAATTAAAAAAGGGACACACATCCACCCTGGCGGATGTCTCCGACGCTAATGACCTTCCTATGGAGTGTTCCAGAATAAAATTGGCAATGGCGGCTTCTGATTGGCTGAAAAGGCTGTCTATCAAATTCAGCCAATGAGAAGACCCCCTTTGTGAACCAATGAAAAAAGTATACACCCCAAAATACAACGGTGATTGGATAACACACCTGTCAATCTTTATTTCAACTAATCCTAAGGCTTTATTACGATGAGACAATCAGAATGGAATATACCCCCACGTACTGATTGGTGAAGACATCTGCGCCTTCCCATTGGCTGTAATATTGATTGATATTAACAGTAGCCAATGAGAATGCGCCAATCATTCACCAATCAGTACGTGAGGGTGTATTCCATTCTGATTGGCTATTGTCAGTGCAACCAATCAGAATGCGCAGAGGCTCCAACCAATCAGTACGTGGAGGTGTATTCCATTGTGATTGGCTGAAGGCATCTGCGCCTTGTGATTGGTTTAAATAAAGATTGACAGGTGCATTATCCAATCAGAGTGGGATTTTAGGGTGTATCCGTTTGTGATTCGTTCACACATTGGCGCCTCCTGATTGGGTGAATTTGATAGACAGCGTTTTCAACCAATCAGAAGGCGCCATTGCTTATTTTCTTCCGGAAAAGTCTCCTGGAGCCTCATTAGCGTCGGGGATGTCCAAGAGTGCGGATGTAAGTATTTTTTTTTTTTTTTTTTTACAGGGCGTGGCAGAAGAGGATCCGGAGGAGGCCGGAGACATCGCGGGGAGATAAGTAGAATGTAGATTATGTTTATTTTATTTTGATGTATGTGTATTAATGTTGTGTTTTTTTTAACAGGTGCCGGGCCGGCGAAGGATTAAAAGAATAAGGACGGGACATGCCGGAAAGGTGAGTAGAATATTTAGAATATATAGAATGTATAGAATGTATAGAATGTTTATTTATGTACTGTAAACGTGTTGCACTATTTTTTTTTTTTCCGTAGGTGGCTGATCCCAATGTACATCTGCAAAGGTAAGGGGTCTTAATTATTTTATTTTAGCTTAGACTTAGATTAGTTATTATATAGATAGCATTTATTGTATGTTAGCTACGGGTATGCGTTTTATATAGATACCATAGAATGTATTGTAGATAGATTGTGGTATTTATTTAGATAGATTGGGATTGTATTATTATATAGATAGCATGTATAATATATTATGCTATTTATTTAGATAGATTGTGTGATGTATATTAGATAGGGGTGTATTGTATTGTATGTATTTGTATTGTATTTTATTGTATGTATTTGTATTGTATCGTATGTATTTGTATTATATGTATTTCCTTTTCAGGTGTGTATTTTTTCTCTGCAGTGAGGGGGGGTTGTAATGTTTTTTATTTATTTTCTGTAATGTTCCTTTTTTTATTTTTTTTACTTAAATTTTTTTATTTTGTGTAATGTAGTTTTTTTTTTGTAAATTAGTTTTTTTATTTCATGTAATGTAGATTTTTTTTGTGTGACTTCAGGCTTTTTTATTTTCTGTAATTAGAGTGGTGGGGGTTAATAGGGGGTAGGTAGTGTAGATGTTAATAGGTTAGTGTAGAGGGTGTTTAGTTGATATTTAATGGTTTTATTGGGGGTGGTATAGTGGAGGTGTAATTTTACTTTCAGAAGTCCTGGGTGCCCCCCCCCCCCCCCCCTTTTTATGTAGTTTGTGTGAGTATTTGGTATGTTTTTACTGTTTTTAGTTGCGCACGGACCGGCGTGTGGGTGTTTGTTACGTTAAGGTTGGTTCCGAGGGTCGCAGTTGGTGTGTCGTGTTGTTTGCGTTACAACATTAATTTTGCAAGGGTCGCAGTTGCTGGCAAGGAGCGCCTTCAGCGCTCCATGCCATCAACCGAGGCCCTCGCAAGCGTGAGTATGCTCACAACTATATATGTGACTAGAAACTGATAATTTTAATGAATGATAACATGATGGATGCATACAGATAGATACACTGAGAGCAAAAGAGAAAACAATTGCACTGGGTGTGTGATATCTGCTGTGGGAGAGACCATGAGGCACTCGTTTGGATATAACTTACTTTAGTTATTAAAAAGTTGTTTTGAGCCGTTAAACCGTAGCACTTAGACAATGAGAGGCAATGAGCGGCAAAGGTGCTCATTGCTGGCAAGCCACGCGTAGCGAGGCGAGCCGTTAAACACGTCACACGCACAACTTTAACCCTAAGGTAACAAACACCCACATGCACGAAAAATACGACCATAACGGCCGAACCGCACGCACCTAAAAACAGTGAAAACACACCAAATACTCACAAAAAAATACATAAAAAGCTTACCCATAGCAAGGGGAGGGCATCCAGGACCTCTGAAAGTGAAGTTACACCTCCATTTAAGTCCAAATTCCCAAGTTCAGACACACGAAAATCCCCTAAGCGAGAGAAAAATGGCCGCCAAAAAAAACGAAAACAAGGCTCACAGCACAGCCCCGTTCAACTTAACCAAGAAGGGATCCGAGATAAGCTCGGAAACCTGCATTAACCCCACGGGATCCGAGATAAGCTCGGAGACCTGCATTAACCTCACATTAACCATCGCAGTGGGGGTCCCGATTGCACGCGATCGGGGACCCCCACTGCAATGAAAATTCAAAATTGCTGCGTTACAGGTCCTTAAAGGACACATTATAAAAGAAAATAAATATACACTATCACCCTGTCACTCATGGGGGTCAATACAGACCGCCATAAGCCCTTCATTAACCCTGTCACTCATGGGGGTCAATACAGACCCCCATAAGCCCTTCATTAACCCTGTCACTCATGGGGGTCAATACAGACCACCATAAGCCCTTCATTAACTGTGTCACTCATGGGGGTCAATACAGACCCCCATAAGCCCTTCATTAACTCTGTCACTCATGGGGTCAATACAGACCCCCATAAGCACTTAATTAACCCCCTCACTCATGGGGGTCAATACAGACCCCCATAAACCCCTAATTAACCCTGGCATTCATGGGGGTCAATATAGACCCCCATAAGCCCTTCATTAACCCTGTCACTCATTGGGGTCAATACAGACCCCCATAAGCCCTTCATTAACAGTGTCACTCATGGGGGTCAATATAGACCCCCATAAGCACTTAATTAACCCCCTCACTCATGGGAGTCAATACAGACCCCCATAAACCCCTAATTAACCCTGTCATTTATGGGGGGCAATACAGACCCCCATAAGCAGTTCATTAACCCCCTCACTCATGGGGGTCAATAAAGACCCCCATAAGCCCTTCATTAACCCTGTCACTCATGGGGGTCAATACAGACCCCCATAAACCCCTAATTAACACTGTCATTCATGGGGGTCAATATAGACCCCCATAAGCACTTAATTAACCCCCTGACTCATGGGGGTCAATACAGACCCCCATAAACCCTTAATTAACCCTGTCATTTATGGGGGGCAATACAGACCCCCATAAGCAGTTCATTAACCCCCTCACTCATGGGGGTCAATAGAGACCCCCATAAGCTCTTAATTAACCTTCTCACTCATGGGGGTCAATATAGACCCCCATAAACCATTAATTAACCATGTCACGCAGGAGTGTCAATACAGCCTCCCAGAAGCCCTTAATTAACCCCCTCACTCATGGGGGCCAATACAGACCCCCATAAACCGCTAATAAACCCTGTCACTCATGGGGGTCCATACAGACCCTCATAAGCCTATATTTAACCCCATCAGTCCCATAAGTGTATATAAAGACCATTATGGGCCTGTTACAACCCAACATTAACCACATAAGTGCCATGACGGTTCTCAAGGACCATCATGACACTAAGTATAAATACTACACTGCACTATACCCCCCCAAAAAAAACATTAAATATCAACTAAACACCCTCTACACTAACCTATTAACACCTACACTACCTACCTACCCCCTAATAACCCCACCACCACTCTAATTACAGAAAATAAAAAACCTAAATCACAAAAAAAAACTACATTACAGAAAATAAAAAAACCTAAGTCACAAAAAAAAAGGAACATTACAGAAAAAAAAAAACCATTGCAACACCCCCCACTACAGAAAAAAATAATTACACACCTGAAAAGGAAATACATATAATACAAATACATACAATACATACAATATAATACATATAATATAATACAATACAATATAATACAAATACATACAATACATACAATATAATACATATAATATAATACAATACAATATAATACAAATACATACAATACACCCATATCTAATATACAATACATTCTATCTATCTAATATACATCCCGCAATCTATCTAAATAAATACGATAATCTAATATACATCCTACCTATATAATATACATCCCACAATCTATCTAAATAAATACCATAATCTAATATACATCCTATCCATATAATATACATCCCCAATATATCTAAATAAATACCACAATCTAATATACAAAACATGCTATGTTATCTATATAAAACACATACCCCTAGCTAACATACAATAAATGCTATCTATATAGAAAATAATCAAATTCTAAGCTAATATAAAATAATTAAGACCACTTACCTTTGCAGATGTCCATTCAGATCAGCCACCTAGGGAAAAAAAATAAGAAAAATAGTGCAACACGTTTACAGGAAATAAATAAACATTCTAAACATTCTAAATATTATACTCACCTTTACGGCATAACATTAATACACAGACATAAAATAAACGTAATCTACATTGTACTTACCTCCCCGCGATGTCTCCGGCCTCCTCCTCCTCCGGATCCTCTTCTGCCACGCCCTGTAAAGGAAAAAAAAAAAGTACTTACATCCGCACTCACGGACATCCCCAACGCTAATGAGGCTCCAGGAGACTTTTCCTGAAGAAAATAGGCAATGGCGACTTCTGATTGGTTGAAATCGCTGTCTATCAAATTCACCCAATCAGGAGGTGCCAATGTGTGAGCCAATCAGAAAGGGATACACCCTAAAATCCCACTCTCATTGGATAATGCACCTGTCAATCTTTATTTAAACCAATCACAAGGCGCAGATGCCTTTAGCCAATCACAATGGAATACACCCCCACGTACTGATTGGTGAAGGATTTGCGCCTTCTCATTGGCGATTGTCAATGTCAATCAGTATTACAGCCAATGGGAAGGCGCGGATGTCTTCACCAATCAGTACGTGGGGTGTATTCCATTGTGAGTGGCTGATGGCAATAAAGCCTTCAGATTGGTTCAAATAAAGATTGACAGTTGCGTTATCCAATTAGCGTGGTATTTTGGGGTGTATCCCTTTCTCATTGGTTCACAATTGGCGTCTTCTCATTGGCTAAATTTGATAGACAGTGTTTTCAGTCAATCAGAAGCCGCCATTGCCAATTTTATTCTGGAACACTCCGTAGGAAGCTCATTAGCATCAGGGACATCCGCCAGGGCGGATGTGTGTCGTTATTTTTTTTAAAGCGTGCGGATGCTTCCAGGGCCCATCCGGGCAGAACAACAGGAGGCCGGAGACATCGCGGGGAGGTAAGTACAATGTAGATTGTGTTTATTTGACTTTTTTGATGTTTATGTATGTGTACTAATGTAATGTTTTTTTTTAACAGGGCCCGCGCCGGAGAAGCAAATATGGAGGAAGTGACTTACTGGGACCGGACATGCTGGAACGGGACATGCTGGAATGGTGGGTATGATATTTAGAATGTTTAGAATGTTTATTTATTTTATGTAAACGTGTTGTATTAATTTTTTTTATCTTTTTTACCCTAGGTTGGTGATCTGAAGAAACATCTCAAAGGTAAGTGGTCTTAATTATTTTATTGTAGCTTAGAATTAGGGTTGCTATATAGAGATAGCATGTACTGTATATTAGATAGATTATGGGATGTATAGTATATAGATAGTATTTATTGTATATTAGATAGATAGATAGATAGATAGATAGATAGATAGATAGATAGATAGATAGATAGATAGGGGGATGTATATTAGACAGATAGTATTGTATATTAGATAGTGGGATGTATATTACATAGGGGGATGTATATTAGATAGGGGGATGTATATTACATAGGGGGATGTATATTACATAGGGGGATTTATATTAGATAGGGGGATGTATATTACATAGGGGGATGTATATTAGATAGGGGGATGTATATTAGATAGGGGGTGTATATTAGATAGGAGGATGTATATTAGATAGGGGTGTATTGTATTGTATTGTATTTAATTGTATTGTATGTATTATATTTATTTCCTTTTCAGGTGTGTACTTTTTTTTTCCTGTAGTTGGGGGGGGGGGGGGTTGTAATGTATTTTTTTATTTTCTGTAATGTTCCTTTTTTTATTTTTTGTGACCTAGTTTTTTTTTTCTGTAATGTAAATTTTTATTTTGAGTGATTTTAGTTTTTTTTTATTTTATGTAATGTAGATTTTAGATTTTTGATGACTTTAGTTTTTTTTATTTCTGTAATTACAATGGTGGGAGGGGGTTATTAGGGGGTAGGTAGGTAGGTAGTGTAGGTGTTAATAGGTTAGTGTAGAGGGTGTTTAGTTGATATTTGATGTTTTATTGGGGGGTATAGAGTAGTGTAGTGTTTATACTTAGTGTCATGATGGTCCTTGAGGACCGTCATGGCACTTATGTGGTTAATGTTGGGTTGTAACAGGCCCATAATGGTCATAATATACCCTTATGGGACTGAAGGCCTTAAATAGAGGCTTATGAGGGTCTGGATATACCGCCATAAGTGACCGGGTTAAAATGGTGTAGTGCATATATTTTGGGTCATGAGGTCCTGGATGACCCTCATGACACTTATAGTGTTATTACATGCGTTCATTAGTGTGTTAGAGGGGTCTATATAGTTGGGGCACACAGTACACTCACATTGTGTGGCAAACAGCATTTCAACACTTTCTTTTATTGACCGTCATTTTTTGACGGCAAGTCGATAGTGTTAAAATAACAGTAATGCCTTTAGAACTATTTTTAGGTGGTATCTCACAACGGAAAGATGACAAAAATCAAAGCCGTCCTTGAATGGCAACTGTTTCAGATGCTGCAATGAACTTGGTACATTAAAACACGCATTGTGGGACTCCCCTAAAATAGCTCCTCTTTGGGATGAAACGTTCAAGATAGACTAGATAGACTTTTGGGGTCAAGTGTTCCTAGAAAACCTGAGGAAGCAATCTTGGGTCTTCTCATCCTAAACTTCCCCAAAGGTTTGCAGTTTTTGTCAAACCAGGTTTTCTTGGCTTCTAGAATAATAATTGCCAAACGTTAGAGGGATGAGGTACCTACTGGTGGGGAGGTTGGGAGGAAGATCCAACACATTTATAGGATGTGCTTATTATGAGCGGAATTAGATGAAAACTACAGGAAATGGGTGGCCTGTTGGGACCTGTGGACACTCAGATTGGGTTGTAATTGAAATATAGAGCGGTAAAACCTAGATGGTATGGTTGAGATTTCATGTAAACCTGCTCCCCTACCCCCTTCTTACCTTTACTTCCTCCCACCCCTTTTTTGGGGTTGTTTTGTTTTTGTTTTATTGCTTTTTTGTTTTTGCACGAAACAAACTTTTGTTCTCAAGATAAACTGGCCCCTATTTAATTGCATGAAATTTGCAACAGTTACAGAGTGATTCAATTGCTCAAGCCCGTAGCTACCTCGCCAAAAGTCTAAACTGTAAACCATGCACCCATAAGTAGCATTTCAGAGCATGATCATGATCAGTAAAGCAAGGCCGTAACTACCGATTTAAAAAAAATAGAACAGTAAATGAGACCGTCATCTCGACGTCAGTAAAATATGGAGGTTAAACGTCAATCAATTAGCGTTTAGAGTCTGATATGCTCTCAGACTCGCAACCTGGCAATGTATAAAATAAGAAAAATGAATGACAATACTGTTCTAGTCCATGTGGGCGGCCTGAAATGTACTAACGCCTTGATTACCGAGACTGATATAACCCGGAAATTTGCGAGCTTGAGACTGTTGTGCAATTAATTCTATGTCTTTCATCGCTTTCCCGTCTTTTGAACTGCAGTATGTTTTTTTTATTTGTTTAATTTGAGTCCTATCTGGTATTAGAAGGATTTTCTTCTACAGTTGCCATTTACAGGTGTGAAAACATTTGCGGGCTTCAGGAATTGTAGCAATTGAATAGCGGTTTGCGATTGTAACATTTATGGGCTTGAAAGATCAAAGGCTTAGATGGGTCAAAGTTACAATCTTGACAACCGCAGGGATTTTTCAGCCTGTAACCCGCAAATCTTTTGCGGGTAGCTAAAAGGCGCCAATTGAATAGCAAGTGATGCTACATTACGGGCTCTAGTAACTATCAATTGCTCAACTGAATAGGGGCCACTGTATGTTATTATGGTGAGAGACACATGTGGAAGGTGCTAATGTACTGTAACATGCTTGTACGATATACCTGGACTCAGTGTCTTAATAAAGTGAATAAAAAACAAACAGTAATAGACATTTTCATTTATATCTGTGTCTTGCTTGGTATTACCAAAAAATAATTATATGTTGTTTAAGTATTCCTGGATTGATCTCGAATCATTAAGTAGTGCCACTTAGAGCTGATTAATCTAAACATATATTAAGAGAAAGCCAGTACTAATATGAGTTGTATAGAGGGTGTACCAATAAATATTACTGTTTGCTAGTGATGTCGCGAACATAACATTTTCAGTTCGCGAACCGCGAACGCTAATTGACGCAAATGTTCGCGAACCGGCGAACCCGGTGAATCGACATAGAGTTCAATGGGCAGGCGGATTTCAAAACCCACAGGGACTCTTTCTGGCCACAATAGTGATGGGAAAGTTGTTGTAAGAGGACTAACACCTGGACTGTGGCATGCCGGAGATGGATCCATGGCAAAACTCACACGGAAAATTACATAGTTGATGCAGAGTCTGGTTTTAATCCATAAAGGGCATAAATAACCTAACATCCCCCTCCATCATCATCCTCCCCTGTATCTCTTTCCCCCCTCCCTCATCATCCTCCCCTGTATCTTCTTATCCCCTCCCTCATCACCCTCCCCTGTGTCTCATCCCCCCTCCCTCATCATCCTCCCACCTCCCTTATCATCCTCCCCATTTTCTCTTTACCCCCTCCCTCATCATCCTCCCCTGTGTCTCTTCCCCCCTCCATAATCATCCTCCCCTGTGTCTCTTTCCCCCTCCCTCTAATATACATGGCACTATATAATGTAATATACATCCCACTATCTAATATACAATACTATCTAATAATACATCCCCCTATCTATCTAATATACAATACATGCTATCTATATATAGCTACCCTAATTGTAAGCTACAATAAAATAATTAAGACCACTTACCTTTGAGATGTTTCTTCAGATCATACAGTAAAAAAGATTTAAAAAAGTAATACAACACGTTTACATGAAATACCTAAACATTCTAAATATTCTAAATATTATACTCACCTTTCCAGCATGTCCCGTTCCAGCATGTCAAGTCCCAGCATGTCATGTCCTCCATGTTCCGTCCTCCATCTTTGTCTCTTGTCCGGCACTGTTCCTGTAAAAAAAAACATTACATTAGTAAACATAAACCAAAGTTAAATAAACACAATCTACATTATACTTACCTTTTCGCGATGTCTCCTGCCTCCTCGTCTTCTCCGGAAGCATCCGCACATAAATAAAAAATTAAAAAAGGGACACACATCCACCCTGGCGGATGTCTCCGACGCTAATGACCTTCCTATGGAGTGTTCCAGAATAAAATTGGCAATGGCGGCTTCTGATTGGCTGAAAAGGCTGTCTATCAAATTCAGCCAATGAGAAGACCCCCTTTGTGAACCAATGAAAAAAGTATACACCCCAAAATACAACGGTGATTGGATAACACACCTGTCAATCTTTATTTCAACTAATCCTAAGGCTTTATTACGATGAGACAATCAGAATGGAATATACCCCCACGTACTGATTGGTGAAGACATCTGCGCCTTCCCATTGGCTGTAATATTGATTGATATTAACAGTAGCCAATGAGAATGCGCCAATCATTCACCAATCAGTACGTGAGGGTGTATTCCATTCTGATTGGCTATTGTCAGTGCAACCAATCAGAATGCGCAGAGGCTCCAACCAATCAGTACGTGGAGGTGTATTCCATTGTGATTGGCTGAAGGCATCTGCGCCTTGTGATTGGTTTAAATAAAGATTGACAGGTGCATTATCCAATCAGAGTGGGATTTTAGGGTGTATCCGTTTGTGATTCGTTCACACATTGGCGCCTCCTGATTGGGTGAATTTGATAGACAGCGTTTTCAACCAATCAGAAGGCGCCATTGCTTATTTTCTTCCGGAAAAGTCTCCTGGAGCCTCATTAGCGTCGGGGATGTCCAAGAGTGCGGATGTAAGTATTTTTTTTTTTTTTTTTTTACAGGGCGTGGCAGAAGAGGATCCGGAGGAGGCCGGAGACATCGCGGGGAGATAAGTAGAATGTAGATTATGTTTATTTTATTTTGATGTATGTGTATTAATGTTGTGTTTTTTTTAACAGGTGCCGGGCCGGCGAAGGATTAAAAGAATAAGGACGGGACATGCCGGAAAGGTGAGTAGAATATTTAGAATATATAGAATGTATAGAATGTATAGAATGTTTATTTATGTACTGTAAACGTGTTGCACTATTTTTTTTTTTCCGTAGGTGGCTGATCCCAATGTACATCTGCAAAGGTAAGGGGTCTTAATTATTTTATTTTAGCTTAGACTTAGATTAGTTATTATATAGATAGCATTTATTGTATGTTAGCTACGGGTATGCGTTTTATATAGATACCATAGAATGTATTGTAGATAGATTGTGGTATTTATTTAGATAGATTGGGATTGTATTATTATATAGATAGCATGTATAATATATTATGCTATTTATTTAGATAGATTGTGTGATGTATATTAGATAGGGGTGTATTGTATTGTATGTATTTGTATTGTATTTTATTGTATGTATTTGTATTGTATCGTATGTATTTGTATTATATGTATTTCCTTTTCAGGTGTGTATTTTTTCTCTGCAGTGAGGGGGGGTTGTAATGTTTTTTATTTATTTTCTGTAATGTTCCTTTTTTTATTTTTTTTACTTAAATTTTTTTATTTTGTGTAATGTAGTTTTTTTTTTGTAAATTAGTTTTTTTATTTCATGTAATGTAGATTTTTTTTGTGTGACTTCAGGCTTTTTTATTTTCTGTAATTAGAGTGGTGGGGGTTAATAGGGGGTAGGTAGTGTAGATGTTAATAGGTTAGTGTAGAGGGTGTTTAGTTGATATTTAATGGTTTTATTGGGGGTGGTATAGTGGAGGTGTAATTTTACTTTCAGAAGTCCTGGGTGCCCCCCCCCCCCCCCTTTTTATGTAGTTTGTGTGAGTATTTGGTATGTTTTTACTGTTTTTAGTTGCGCACGGACCGGCGTGTGGGTGTTTGTTACGTTAAGGTTGGTTCCGAGGGTCGCAGTTGGTGTGTCGTGTTGTTTGCGTTACAACATTAATTTTGCAAGGGTCGCAGTTGCTGGCAAGGAGCGCCTTCAGCGCTCCATGCCATCAACCGAGGCCCTCGCAAGCGTGAGTATGCTCACAACTATATATGTGACTAGAAACTGATAATTTTAATGAATGATAACATGATGGATGCATACAGATAGATACACTGAGAGCAAAAGAGAAAACAATTGCACTGGGTGTGTGATATCTGCTGTGGGAGAGACCATGAGGCACTCGTTTGGATATAACTTACTTTAGTTATTAAAAAGTTGTTTTGAGCCGTTAAACCGTAGCACTTAGACAATGAGAGGCAATGAGCGGCAAAGGTGCTCATTGCTGGCAAGCCACGCGTAGCGAGGCGAGCCGTTAAACACGTCACACGCACAACTTTAACCCTAAGGTAACAAACACCCACATGCACGAAAAATACGACCATAACGGCCGAACCGCACGCACCTAAAAACAGTGAAAACACACCAAATACTCACAAAAAAATACATAAAAAGCTTACCCATAGCAAGGGGAGGGCATCCAGGACCTCTGAAAGTGAAGTTACACCTCCATTTAAGTCCAAATTCCCAAGTTCAGACACACGAAAATCCCCTAAGCGAGAGAAAAATGGCCGCCAAAAAAAACGAAAACAAGGCTCACAGCACAGCCCCGTTCAACTTAACCAAGAAGGGATCCGAGATAAGCTCGGAAACCTGCATTAACCCCACGGGATCCGAGATAAGCTCGGAGACCTGCATTAACCTCACATTAACCATCGCAGTGGGGGTCCCGATTGCACGCGATCGGGGACCCCCACTGCAATGAAAATTCAAAATTGCTGCGTTACAGGTCCTTAAAGGACACATTATAAAAGAAAATAAATATACACTATCACCCTGTCACTCATGGGGGTCAATACAGACCGCCATAAGCCCTTCATTAACCCTGTCACTCATGGGGGTCAATACAGACCCCCATAAGCCCTTCATTAACCCTGTCACTCATGGGGGTCAATACAGACCACCATAAGCCCTTCATTAACTGTGTCACTCATGGGGGTCAATACAGACCCCCATAAGCCCTTCATTAACTCTGTCACTCATGGGGTCAATACAGACCCCCATAAGCACTTAATTAACCCCCTCACTCATGGGGGTCAATACAGACCCCCATAAACCCCTAATTAACCCTGGCATTCATGGGGGTCAATATAGACCCCCATAAGCCCTTCATTAACCCTGTCACTCATTGGGGTCAATACAGACCCCCATAAGCCCTTCATTAACAGTGTCACTCATGGGGGTCAATATAGACCCCCATAAGCACTTAATTAACCCCCTCACTCATGGGAGTCAATACAGACCCCCATAAACCCCTAATTAACCCTGTCATTTATGGGGGGCAATACAGACCCCCATAAGCAGTTCATTAACCCCCTCACTCATGGGGGTCAATAAAGACCCCCATAAGCCCTTCATTAACCCTGTCACTCATGGGGGTCAATACAGACCCCCATAAACCCCTAATTAACACTGTCATTCATGGGGGTCAATATAGACCCCCATAAGCACTTAATTAACCCCCTGACTCATGGGGGTCAATACAGACCCCCATAAACCCTTAATTAACCCTGTCATTTATGGGGGGCAATACAGACCCCCATAAGCAGTTCATTAACCCCCTCACTCATGGGGGTCAATAGAGACCCCCATAAGCTCTTAATTAACCTTCTCACTCATGGGGGTCAATATAGACCCCCATAAACCATTAATTAACCATGTCACGCAGGAGTGTCAATACAGCCTCCCAGAAGCCCTTAATTAACCCCCTCACTCATGGGGGCCAATACAGACCCCCATAAACCGCTAATAAACCCTGTCACTCATGGGGGTCCATACAGACCCTCATAAGCCTATATTTAACCCCATCAGTCCCATAAGTGTATATAAAGACCATTATGGGCCTGTTACAACCCAACATTAACCACATAAGTGCCATGACGGTTCTCAAGGACCATCATGACACTAAGTATAAATACTACACTGCACTATACCCCCCCAAAAAAAACATTAAATATCAACTAAACACCCTCTACACTAACCTATTAACACCTACACTACCTACCTACCCCCTAATAACCCCACCACCACTCTAATTACAGAAAATAAAAAACCTAAATCACAAAAAAAACTACATTACAGAAAATAAAAAAACCTAAGTCACAAAAAAAAAGGAACATTACAGAAAAAAAAAACCATTGCAACACCCCCCACTACAGAAAAAAATAATTACACACCTGAAAAGGAAATACATATAATACAAATACATACAATACATACAATATAATACATATAATATAATACAATACAATATAATACAAATACATACAATACATACAATATAATACATATAATATAATACAATACAATATAATACAAATACATACAATACACCCATATCTAATATACAATACATTCTATCTATCTAATATACATCCCGCAATCTATCTAAATAAATACGATAATCTAATATACATCCTACCTATATAATATACATCCCACAATCTATCTAAATAAATACCATAATCTAATATACATCCTATCCATATAATATACATCCCCAATATATCTAAATAAATACCACAATCTAATATACAAAACATGCTATGTTATCTATATAAAACACATACCCCTAGCTAACATACAATAAATGCTATCTATATAGAAAATAATCAAATTCTAAGCTAATATAAAATAATTAAGACCACTTACCTTTGCAGATGTCCATTCAGATCAGCCACCTAGGGAAAAAAAATAAGAAAAATAGTGCAACACGTTTACAGGAAATAAATAAACATTCTAAACATTCTAAATATTATACTCACCTTTACGGCATAACATTAATACACAGACATAAAATAAACGTAATCTACATTGTACTTACCTCCCCGCGATGTCTCCGGCCTCCTCCTCCTCCGGATCCTCTTCTGCCACGCCCTGTAAAGGAAAAAAAAAAAGTACTTACATCCGCACTCACGGACATCCCCAACGCTAATGAGGCTCCAGGAGACTTTTCCTGAAGAAAATAGGCAATGGCGACTTCTGATTGGTTGAAATCGCTGTCTATCAAATTCACCCAATCAGGAGGTGCCAATGTGTGAGCCAATCAGAAAGGGATACACCCTAAAATCCCACTCTCATTGGATAATGCACCTGTCAATCTTTATTTAAACCAATCACAAGGCGCAGATGCCTTTAGCCAATCACAATGGAATACACCCCCACGTACTGATTGGTGAAGGATTTGCGCCTTCTCATTGGCGATTGTCAATGTCAATCAGTATTACAGCCAATGGGAAGGCGCGGATGTCTTCACCAATCAGTACGTGGGGTGTATTCCATTGTGAGTGGCTGATGGCAATAAAGCCTTCAGATTGGTTCAAATAAAGATTGACAGTTGCGTTATCCAATTAGCGTGGTATTTTGGGGTGTATCCCTTTCTCATTGGTTCACAATTGGCGTCTTCTCATTGGCTAAATTTGATAGACAGTGTTTTCAGTCAATCAGAAGCCGCCATTGCCAATTTTATTCTGGAACACTCCGTAGGAAGCTCATTAGCATCAGGGACATCCGCCAGGGCGGATGTGTGTCGTTATTTTTTTTAAAGCGTGCGGATGCTTCCAGGGCCCATCCGGGCAGAACAACAGGAGGCCGGAGACATCGCGGGGAGGTAAGTACAATGTAGATTGTGTTTATTTGACTTTTTTGATGTTTATGTATGTGTACTAATGTAATGTTTTTTTTTAACAGGGCCCGCGCCGGAGAAGCAAATATGGAGGAAGTGACATACTGGGACCGGACATGCTGGAACGGGACATGCTGGAATGGTGGGTATGATATTTAGAATGTTTAGAATGTTTATTTATTTTATGTAAACGTGTTGTATTAATTTTTTTTATCTTTTTTACCCTAGGTTGGTGATCTGAAGAAACATCTCAAAGGTAAGTGGTCTTAATTATTTTATTGTAGCTTAGAATTAGGGTTGCTATATAGAGATAGCATGTACTGTATATTAGATAGATTATGGGATGTATAGTATATAGATAGTATTTATTGTATATTAGATAGATAGATAGATAGATAGATAGATAGATAGATAGATAGATAGATAGATAGATAGATAGATAGATAGATAGGGGGATGTATATTAGACAGATAGTATTGTATATTAGATAGTGGGATGTATATTACATAGGGGGATGTATATTAGATAGGGGGATGTATATTACATAGGGGGATGTATATTACATAGGGGGATTTATATTAGATAGGGGGATGTATATTACATAGGGGGATGTATATTAGATAGGGGGATGTATATTAGATAGGGGGTGTATATTAGATAGGAGGATGTATATTAGATAGGGGTGTATTGTATTGTATTGTATTTAATTGTATTGTATGTATTATATTTATTTCCTTTTCAGGTGTGTACTTTTTTTTTCCTGTAGTTGGGGGGGGGGGGGGGTTGTAATGTATTTTTTTTTTTTCTGTAATGTTCCTTTTTTTATTTTTTGTGACCTAGTTTTTTTTTTTCTGTAATGTAAATTTTTATTTTGAGTGATTTTAGTTTTTTTTATTTTATGTAATGTAGATTTTAGATTTTTGATGACTTTAGTTTTTTTTATTTCTGTAATTACAATGGTGGGAGGGGGTTATTAGGGGGTAGGTAGGTAGGTAGTGTAGGTGTTAATAGGTTAGTGTAGAGGGTGTTTAGTTGATATTTGATGTTTTATTGGGGGGTATAGAGTAGTGTAGTGTTTATACTTAGTGTCATGATGGTCCTTGAGGACCGTCATGGCACTTATGTGGTTAATGTTGGGTTGTAACAGGCCCATAATGGTCATAATATACCCTTATGGGACTGAAGGCCTTAAATAGAGGCTTATGAGGGTCTGGATATACCGCCATAAGTGACCGGGTTAAAATGGTGTAGTGCATATATTTTGGGTCATGAGGTCCTGGATGACCCTCATGACACTTATAGTGTTATTACATGCGTTCATTAGTGTGTTAGAGGGGTCTATATAGTTGGGGCACACAGTACACTCACATTGTGTGGCAAACAGCATTTCAACACTTTCTTTTATTGACCGTCATTTTTTGACGGCAAGTCGATAGTGTTAAAATAACAGTAATGCCTTTAGAACTATTTTTAGGTGGTATCTCACAACGGAAAGATGACAAAAATCAAAGCCGTCCTTGAATGGCAACTGTTTCAGATGCTGCAATGAACTTGGTACATTAAAACACGCATTGTGGGACTCCCCTAAAATAGCTCCTCTTTGGGATGAAACGTTCAAGATAGACTAGATAGACTTTTGGGGTCAAGTGTTCCTAGAAAACCTGAGGAAGCAATCTTGGGTCTTCTCATCCTAAACTTCCCCAAAGGTTTGCAGTTTTTGTCAAACCAGGTTTTCTTGGCTTCTAGAATAATAATTGCCAAACGTTAGAGGGATGAGGTACCTACTGGTGGGGAGGTTGGGAGGAAGATCCAACACATTTATAGGATGTGCTTATTATGAGCGGAATTAGATGAAAACTACAGGAAATGGGTGGCCTGTTGGGACCTGTGGACACTCAGATTGGGTTGTAATTGAAATATAGAGCGGTAAAACCTAGATGGTATGGTTGAGATTTCATGTAAACCTGCTCCCCTACCCCCTTCTTACCTTTACTTCCTCCCACCCCTTTTTTGGGGTTGTTTTGTTTTTGTTTTATTGCTTTTTTGTTTTTGCACGAAACAAACTTTTGTTCTCAAGATAAACTGGCCCCTATTTAATTGCATGAAATTTGCAACAGTTACAGAGTGATTCAATTGCTCAAGCCCGTAGCTACCTCGCCAAAAGTCTAAACTGTAAACCATGCACCCATAAGTAGCATTTCAGAGCATGATCATGATCAGTAAAGCAAGGCCGTAACTACCGATTTAAAAAAAATAGAACAGTAAATGAGACCGTCATCTCGACGTCAGTAAAATATGGAGGTTAAACGTCAATCAATTAGCGTTTAGAGTCTGATATGCTCTCAGACTCGCAACCTGGCAATGTATAAAATAAGAAAAATGAATGACAATACTGTTCTAGTCCATGTGGGCGGCCTGAAATGTACTAACGCCTTGATTACCGAGACTGATATAACCCGGAAATTTGCGAGCTTGAGACTGTTGTGCAATTAATTCTATGTCTTTCATCGCTTTCCCGTCTTTTGAACTGCAGTATGTTTTTTTTATTTGTTTAATTTGAGTCCTATCTGGTATTAGAAGGATTTTCTTCTACAGTTGCCATTTACAGGTGTGAAAACATTTGCGGGCTTCAGGAATTGTAGCAATTGAATAGCGGTTTGCGATTGTAACATTTATGGGCTTGAAAGATCAAAGGCTTAGATGGGTCAAAGTTACAATCTTGACAACCGCAGGGATTTTTCAGCCTGTAACCCGCAAATCTTTTGCGGGTAGCTAAAAGGCGCCAATTGAATAGCAAGTGATGCTACATTACGGGCTCTAGTAACTATCAATTGCTCAACTGAATAGGGGCCACTGTATGTTATTATGGTGAGAGACACATGTGGAAGGTGCTAATGTACTGTAACATGCTTGTACGATATACCTGGACTCAGTGTCTTAATAAAGTGAATAAAAAACAAACAGTAATAGACATTTTCATTTATATCTGTGTCTTGCTTGGTATTACCAAAAAATAATGATATGTTGTTTAAGTATTCCTGGATTGATCTCGAATCATTAAGTAGTGCCACTTAGAGCTGATTAATCTAAACATATATTAAGAGAAAGCCAGTACTAATATGAGTTGTATAGAGGGTGTACCAATAAATATTACTGTTTGCTAGTGATGTCGCGAACATAACATTTTCAGTTCGCGAACCGCGAACGCTAATTGACGCAAATGTTCGCGAACCGGCGAACCCGGTGAATCGACATAGAGTTCAATGGGCAGGCGGATTTCAAAACCCACAGGGACTCTTTCTGGCCACAATAGTGATGGGAAAGTTGTTGTAAGAGGACTAACACCTGGACTGTGGCATGCCGGAGATGGATCCATGGCAAAACTCACACGGAAAATTACATAGTTGATGCAGAGTCTGGTTTTAATCCATAAAGGGCATAAATAACCTAACATCCCCCTCCATCATCATCCTCCCCTGTATCTCTTTCCCCCCTCCCTCATCATCCTCCCCTGTATCTTCTTATCCCCTCCCTCATCACCCTCCCCTGTGTCTCATCCCCCCTCCCTCATCATCCTCCCACCTCCCTTATCATCCTCCCCATTTTCTCTTTACCCCCTCCCTCATCATCCTCCCCTGTGTCTCTTCCCCCCTCCATAATCATCCTCCCCTGTGTCTCTTTCCCCCTCCCTCATCATCCTCCCCTGTGTCTCTTTTACCCCTTCCTCATCATCTTCCCCTGTGTCTCTTTCCCCCTCCCTCATCATCCTCCCCTGTGTCTCTTTTACCCCTTCCTCATCATCCTCCCCTGTGTCTCTTCCCCCCTCCATAATCATCCTCCCCTGTGTCTCTTTCCCCCTCCCTCATCATCCTCCCCTGTGTATCTTCCCCCCTCCATAATCATCCTCCCCTGTGTCTCTTCCCCCCTCCCTCATCATCTTCCCTTGTGTCTCTTCCCCCCTTCCTCATCACCCTCCCCTGTATTTCTTTACCCCCTCATCATCCTCCCCTGTGTCTGTTTCCCCCCTCCCTCATCATCCTCCCTTGTGTCTCTTCCCCCCTCCCTCATCATCCTCCCCCTCCCTTGATGATAAGGGAGGGAAGAGACACAGTGATAAGTGTGAGGGGTGTTAGGGTAAGGGATGTTATGGATAAGGGTGAGGAGGTTAGGTGTTAGGGTGAGGGGTGTTAGGGCTAAGTGTAAGGGGTGTTAGGGTTAGGTGTTAGGGTGAGGGATGTTAGGGTTAGGTGTTAGGGATAAGTGTGAGGGGTGTTAGGGTTAGGGTAAGGGGTGTTAGGGATAAGTGTGAGGGGTGTTAGGGTTAGGTGTTAGGGTGAGGGGTTGTAGGAATAAGTGTGAGGGGTGTTAGTGTAAGGGGTGTTATGGATAAGTGTAAGGGGTGTTAGGGTTAGGTGTTAGGGATAAGTGTGAGGGGTGTTAGGGTTAGGGTAAGGGGTGTTAGGGATAAGTGTGAGGGGTGTTAGGGTTAGGTGTTAGGGTGAGGGGTTGTAGGAATAAGTGTGAGGGGTGTTAGTGTAAGGGGTGTTATGGATAAGTGTAAGGGGTGTTAGGGTTAGGTGTTAGGGTGAGGGATGGTAGGGTTAGGTGTTAGGGATTAGTGTGAGGGGTGTTAGGGTTAGGGTAAGGGGTGTTAGGGATAAGTGTGAGGGGTGTTAGGGTTAGGGGTGTTAGGGATAAGTGTGAGGGGTGTTAGGGTTAGGTGTTAGGGTGAGGGGTGTTAAGGATAAGTGTAAGGGGTGTTAGGGTTAGGTGTTAGGGATAAGTGTGAGGGGTGTTAGGGTTAGGGTAAGGGGTGTTAGGGATAAGTGTTAGGGGTGTTAGGTTTAGGGTGAGGGGTGTTAGGGATAAGTGTGAGGGGTGTTAGGGTTAGGTGTTAGGGTGAGGGGTGTTAGGATAAATGTAAGGGGTGTTAGGGTTAGGTGTTAGGGTGAGGGATGTTAGGGTTAGGTGTTAGGGATAAGTGTGAGGGGTGTTAGGGTTATGGTAAGGGGTGTTAGGGATAAGTGTGAGGGGTGTTAGGGTTAGGTGTTAGGGTGAGGGGTTGTAGGAATAAGTGTGAGGGGTGTTAGTGTAAGGGGTGTTAGGGATAAGTGTGAGGGGTGTTAGGGTTAGGTGTTAGGGTGAGGGGTGTTAGGGATAAGTGTGAGGGGTGTTAGGGTAAGGGATGTTAGGGTTAGGTGTTAGGGTGAGGGGTGTTAGGGATAAGTGTGAGGGGTGTTAGGGTTAGGTGTTAGGGTGAGGGGTGTTAGGGATAAGTGTGAGGGGTGTTAGAATTAGGTGTTAGGGTGAGGGGTGTTAGGGATAAGTGTTAGGGGTGTTAGTGTAAGGGGTGTTAGGAATAAGTGTGAGGGGTGTTCGGGTTAGGTGTTAGGGTGAGGGGTGTTAGGGATAAGTGTGATGGGTGTTAGGGTACGGGAGGTTAGGGTTAGGTGTTAGGGTAAGGGCTGTTAGGGATAAGTGTAAGGGGGTATTAGGGTTAGGTGTTAGTATGAGGGGTGTTAGGGATAAGTGTGAGGGGTGTTAGGGTTAGGTGTTAGGGTGAGGGATGTTAGGGTTAAGTTTTAGGGATTAGTGTGAGGGGTGTTAGGGTTAGGGTAAGGGGTGTTAGGGATAAGTGTGAGGGGTGTTAGGGTTAGGGTAAGGGGTGTTAGGGATAAGTGTGAGGGGTGTTAGGGTTAGGTGTTAGGGTGAGGGGTGTTAGGGATAAGTGTAAGGGGTGTTAGGGTTAGGTGTTAGGGTGAGGGATGTTAGGGTTAGGTGTTAGGGATAAGTGTGAGGGGTGTTAGGGTTAAGGTAAGGGGTGTTAGGGATAAGTGTGAGGGGTGTTAGGGTTAGGGTGAGGGGTGTTAGGGATAAGTGTGAGGGGTGTGAGGGTTAGGTGTTAGAGTGAGGGGTGTTAGGGATAAGTGTGATGGGTGTTATGGTAAGGGAGGTTAGGGTTAGGTGTTAGGGTAAGGGCTGTTAGGGATAAGTGTAAGGGGGTATTAGGGTTAGGTGTTAGGGTGAGGGGTGTTAGGGATAAGTGTGAGGGGTGTTAGGGTTAGGTGTTAGGGTGAGGGATGTTAGGGTTAAGTTTTAGGGATTAGTGTGAGGGGTGTTAGGGTTAGGGTAAGGGGTGTTAGGGATAGGTGTGAGGGGTGTTAGGGTTAGGGTAAGGGATGTGAGGGATAAGTGTGAGGGGTGTTAGGGTTAGGTGTTAGGGTGAGGGGTGTTAGGGATAAGTGTAAGGGGTGTTAGGGTTAGGTGTTAGGGTGAGGGATGTTAGGGTTAGGTGTTAGGGATAAGTGTGAGGGGTGTTAGGGTTAGGGTAAGGGGTGTTAGGGATAAGTGTGAGGGGTGTTAGGGTTAGGGTGAGGGGTTTTAGGGATAAGTGTAAGGGGTGTTACGGTTAGGTGTTAGGGTGAGGGGTGTTAGGGATAAGTGTAAGGGGTGTTAGGGTTAGGTGTTAGGGTGAGGGGTGTTAGGGTTAGGTGTTAGGAATAAGTGTGAGGGGTGTTAGGGTTAGGGTAAGGGGTGTTAGGGAAAAGTGTGAGGGGTATTAGGGTTAGGTGTTAGGGTGAGGGATGTTAGGGATAAGTGTGAGGGATGTTAGGGTTAGGTGTTAGGGTGAGGGATGTTAGCGTAAGGTGTGTTAGGGATAAGTGTGAGGGGGTATTAGGGTTAGGTGTTAGGGTGAGGGGTGTTAAGGATAAGTGTAAGGGGTGTTAGGGTGAGGCATGTTAAGAATAAGTGTTAGGGGTGTTAGGTCTTAGGGATAAGTGTGAGGGGTGTTAGGGTTAGGTGTTAGGTTGATGGGTGTTATGGATAAGGGTGAGGGGTGTTAGGGTTGGGTGCTAAGGTGAGGGGAGGATGATGATAAGGGGGGTAAGAGACACAGGGGTGTCCTTGCAGCAGAGATCAAAAGAGTCCTTCAGGACTGTATTGCACACTGTGTACAGTAGCCTAGCTATGGTTTTCCCTATTGACGCAGTATCACCTACACTCAGCCTCCTCTCAGTAAGACTGCAAGTTAGTTATGATTCCAAAATGGCTGCTGTCCATGAGTTAGAAGGGTCTGGAAGGCAGGGTATGATGCTGATTGGCTGGAATGTGGCTGCTGAGTTGCAGGGTCAAAGTTTGCTCAATGATAAAGTATAGGGGGTGGATCGAACATTGCATATGTTCGCAGTTCGCCGCGAACGCGAACATGCTATGTTCGCCGGGAACAGTCCGCTGGCGAACTATTCGCGACATCTCTACTGTTTGCTCTACGGTGATCGGGGTAATCGGGTGGTGAGCGGAGTGGCACAGGCCACATTGGGGTGATCAGATCACCCCCATGAGGCCTGTGCCACCCCTGATCACCTCCATGTGGCCTGTGCCACCCCCGAGGCACGATCATCACCACCCCGATGTGGCCTATGCTATGCCACCGCCCGATTACCCTGATCACGGTGATCGGGGTAATCGGGCGGTAAGCGGGGTTGCACAGGCCACATGGGGGTGGATGATCACCCCCATGAGGCCTGTGCCACCCCTGATCATGGCCTCCATGTGTCCTGTCACTTTTAAAGATAAAATAAAAATAAGGTAAGGGAAAAACAATAATAAAAATACAGTAAAAACAGCACACATACTAAACAAACAATAATACAAATAAAGTAAACAGCACATACATACTAAACAAACAATAATAAAAATAAAATAAACAACAGCACATACTTACCTGTCAAATTGACCCCTCCAGCGTTGGCCTTCTGCCCTCAGTGCCCTGGATAGTCATAATCCAATGTTGATTGAAGCCCATGTCATAAAATCCAATGTTGATTGAAGCCCATGTCAAATAAATAATCCAATGTTGATTGAAGCCCATGTCAAATAAATAATCCAATCTTGATTGAAGCCCATGTCAAAAAATAATCCAATCTTGATTGAAGCCATTGTCCATCCATTCTGGCCCTTTGCAAGAGGCCTCCACCAAAAAAAAACCGACGCTCTAAAAAAAAAAAAAAACAACAAACTATCAGAGCTCCTCCTACAAGGAGCTCCACCCGTGATTAATTGTTTTTTTTCCACGCTCTGCCTTATATACTAATTTTTGAAGGACTCTGATTGGCTGAAATTTTTGATTGACATCGATTTCAACCAATGAGAGTCTTTAAAAAATTAGCAAATCAGCAAAGCAGGTATGGAAGCCTGTAAGGGAAAAAAAGGTTAGTGTGAACTTGTTTGACCCTGTATGTATTATACATATTACAGGGCTATTTATGTGATATACATGTTACAGGATAATATCCTGTAACTTGTATAGCAAATAAATAGCACTGTAATATGTATAAAAAATAATGTCTAATACAAATACATGAACAATATAATAAAATAAGTAATAAAGTACATCAATTAATCAAATAATAAATATCCATTAATATATATATTTTTATGTATATGTTTATGTATATTTATGTATATTTTTTATGTGTGTGTGTGATATATATTTTTTTGCAGGCCGGAGTGCCACATGCACCTTTCAACACCCCTGCTCCGGCTGTTTGCATTGGACACAAGCCCCGTGTTTCCCCTCAGGCTCCTCCTGTCCCCAACCTCTCAAAGTTGAGGGACATGCCCTCGGCATGCTTTCGCGGCATGCCGAGGAAGAGCTTATATTCTCTCGTGCTCCATACTGTGCACTTCCTTGCCCTCGTGACCCGTCCCGATACCATCTGGAGGCGGGTCCTACCAGCTGACGAGGGCAAGAGGCCCCGGTGGAGGGAACTTTATTCTGATTTAGTTCCACGACCCACCAGGGACTTGAGTTGGAGAGTGCTCCATGGTGCACTGAGCACGGGAGAGTACTTAGCTAAATTCACGGACTCTCCCTCCACTTGTCCATTCTGTGGCAAGGGAGAGTCCGTGTATCATATTTATTTTAGTTGCGCCAGACTGCAGCCCCTCTTGTCACTCTTGAGGGGCCTCCTCCTGCAGTTCTGGCTGCATTTCTCCCCTCACATTTTATTTTTGGGCGCCCAGTGTCCCGGGGCAATAAGGCCAGGGACCTCCTCGTCAACCTGCTCCTGGCATTAGCCAAGTTGGCTATATATAAGTCCAGGAAGCAGTGTTTGATAGGGGGGGTTCCCTTGTCACCTGAGGCCATGTTCCGGGTGCTGGTGCGCTCCCGTATCCGGGCAGAGTACCACCTGGCTTTGTCTACTGGGGGAATGGATGAGTTTGTCTCCCAGTGGGCTGTAGATGGTGTGCTCTGCTCGGTATCCCCCCATTCGGTTTCTTTTTCTCTTAACCTCCTAAAATGATTTTTATTTAGTTTACAGAACAGTTTTTCTCATCTTTTTAAAATACACTGTGCCAAGTTCAACCAATCCAGTCTACATTTAAAAAAAATTAAACTTCTATTTTCTTAAATCTAAGTGCATTTGCCTGACCGTCAATCAAAGTTAATTTGCTTGACCGCTAGCCAGAGTGTGTGTCTTGCTTACAAGTACTGTGCCAAGTTCAACCAATCCAGTCTAGTTGGGGTACTACAGTCCACATTTAAAAAAAAATTACAGGCAGAGGCAGGACACCCCACAGAGGCCGTCGTGGTCGTGGTGCTGTGATTCCCTTTGGCCCTACAATAATGCCCTTGAAAAGTTCAGAGGACGTAGTTGACTGGCTAACACAGGACACCCAATCTTCTACAGCTTCCGCTTGGAACATTGACGCACCATCCTCCTCCAGCTTAGCTTCGGGCACCTCTCAAGTTACCACTCGCCCGCCTGCCGCCACCACCAACACTAGTACCACAGCCGATTCAATTGATCAGTCAGGAGAGTTATTTACACATCAGTTTGAAGAAATGAGTGATGCGCAACCATTATTGCCAGAGGATGTAGATAACAGGGATATGACTTAGTCAGGCAGCATTACACACATGTACGTACGATGTGATGATGATGATGTACCCGCTGCTGCTTCCTTTGTTCAGTTGTCATATACAAGTGAGGCGGGTGATGATGATGATGACGATGCGTCCGTGGATGTCACGTGGGTGCCTGCTAGAAGAGAAGAACAGGGGGAAAGTTCAGATGGGGAGACAGAGAGGAGGAGGAGACGAGTTGGAAGTAGAGGGAGGTCATCGCAACGAGCTAGTGGCACAGTCAGACAGCATGCATCAGCACACGGGGTCAGCCAGACAGCACGCCAATCAACGCATGCTGTTGCCACCACCAGAATGCCGTCACCGCAGAGCTCAGCAGTGTCGTGGGAAGTCCAACACCCACCTAGGTACAACTGCTTTGCGAAGGCACATGATGTCACATCAGAAACGCCAATGGGATCAACACATGAGTACAAGCAGCACACAAACTCAAAGCCGCCATCCTCCTCCTGGTCCAGCATCTTCATCCACGTCAACCACTGCTGTCCTTGCCCCCCTCAACCATCCGCCACTCCGTCTCTCGCCTCTTGCTGTTCCTGCTCATCTCCCCACAGTCAGGTGTCTGTCAAGGGCATGTTTGAGCGTAAGAAGCCAATGCCAAAAAGTCACCCACTTGCCCGGCGTCTGACAGCTGGCTTGTCTGAACTCTTAGCCCGCCAGCTTTTACCATACAAGCTGGTGGAGTCTGAGGCGTTCAAAAAATTTTTAGCGATTGGCATACCGCAGTGGAAGGTACCCGGACGAAATTTCTTGGCCCAAAAGGCAATCCCCAACCTGTACTCGATTGTGCAAAAGGAAGTAATGTCATCTTTGGCACACAGTGTTGGGGCAAGGGTCCATCTGACAACTGATACCTGGTCTGCAAAGCATGGTCAGGGCAGGTATATCACCTACACTGCGCATTGGGCAAACCTGCTGACGCCTGCCAAGCATGGAATGCGTGGCTCTGCAGAGGAGTTGGTGACACCGCCACGACTTGCAGGCAGGCCTGCTGCCATCTCCTCTACTCCTCCTACTCCATCCTCTTCCATAACCTCCTCAGCTGAGTCCTCTTCTGCTGCTGCGTCTTGCTCCACATCAACGGCACCCCCCCAGCTCCCCAGATACTATTCCACATCCCGGATACGGCAGTGTCATGCTGTCTTGGGGTTGACTTGCCTGAAAGCAGAGAGTCACACCGGGCCAGAACTCCTGTCCGCCCTGAACGCACAGGTGGATCAATGGCTGACTCCGCACCAACTGGAGATTGGCAAAGTGGTTTGTGACAACGGAAGAAATTTGTTGGCGGCATTGAATTTGGGCACTTGTGTGTAATCTGATCGTACAACGCTTTGTCCATAAGTATCCAGGCTTACAGGACGTCCTGAAGCAGGCCAGAAAGGTGTGTGGCCATTTCAGGCGTTCCTACACGGCCATGGCGCACTTTTCAGATATCCAGCGGCGAAACAACATGCCAGTGAGGCGCTTGATTTGTGACAGCCACACGTTGGAATTCAACACTCCTAATGTTCGACCGCCTGCTCCAACAAGAAAAAGCCATTAACGAGTATTTGTATGACCGGGGTGCTAGGACAGCCTCTGCTGAGCTGGGGATTTTTTTGCCACGTTACTGGACGCTTATGCGCAATGCCTGTAGGCTCATGCGTCCTTTTGAGGAGGTGACAAACCTTTTCAGTCGCACTGAAGGCACCATCAGCGCCATCATACCATTTGTTTTCTTCCTGGAGCGTGCCTTCAAAGAGTGCTGGATCAGGCCTTAGATGAGCGAGACGAGGAAGAGGAAGAGTTGTGGTCACCATCACCACCAGAAACAGCCTTATCAGCATCGCTTGCTGGACCTGCGGCAACGCTGGAAGAGGATTGTGAGGAAGAGGAGTCAGAGGAGGAACGTGGCTTTGAGGGGGAGGAGGAAGACCAATCACAACAGGCATCCCAGGGTGCTCGTTGTCACCTATCTGGTACCTGTGGTGTTGTACATGGCTGGGGGGAAGAACATATCTTCAGCGAGATCACTGAGGACGAGGAACGTGACATGACTAGCTCGGCATCCAACCTTGTGCAAATGGGGTCTTTCATGCTGTCGTGCCTGTCGCAGGACCCTCGTATAAAAAGGCTGAAGGGGAACGACCTGTACTGGGTGTGCACGCTACTAGACCCCCGGTATAAGCAGAAAGTGCCTGATTTGTTACCAAATTACCGCAAGTCAGAAAGGATGCAGCAGGTCCACCCAAATTAACAAGTATGCTTTACACAGCATATAAGGGTGATGTCACAGCACAAGGGCAATATAACAGGGGAAGAGGTGAAAGTAATCCACCTCCCACGACCACGGCGGCAAGGACAGGACGTTCAAAAGACATGTTGTTGATGGAGGACATGCGGACCTTTTTCAGTCCTACGCATCGCCACAGCCCTTCGGGATCCACCCTCAGAGAACGACTAGACCGACAGGTAGCAGACTACCTCGCCTTAACTGCAGATATCGACACTCTGAGGAGCGATGAACCCCTTGACTACTGGGTATGCAGGCTAGACCTAAGGCCTGAGCTATCCCAATTTGCAATTGAACTTCTGGCCTGCCCCGCTTCAAGTGTCCTGTCAGAAAGGACCTTCAGTGCAGCAGGAGGTTTTGTCACGGAGAAGAGAAGTCGCCTAGGGCAAAAAAGTCTAGATTGCCTCACCTTTATAAAGATGAATGAGGGATGGATCCCGAAGGGACTGACACTGGGTGTAACGGATCTACTGGCACCCCGACCGGGTACCTCCGTTGATGGACGCGTCCTAGTAAGACGCAAGTTTTGAAATGTTTCTTGGATAGCATTGGGGCTAAAGGAGGTTTGGCCATCAGGTAGTCTAAAGATACCGTATATTATGTCCTCTCTTGGGGGGTAAAGACACTAATAATTCCTCCAATAAAATTCTGTTTTTTTTTTTGTGGGCAAGGTCCCTGGTTAGCCCCTTGGGTTATCTGTTAAAAAGAGTGGTGCAGAGACTGTGGGGGCTGTTAGCCTCCTTGTCCCCGTGTGGCCGTTTAGAATCCCTGCTGCTGCATGTTTCAGCTTTATTAAGGTGTAATTGTACAGCGTTTGACTCAAGTAGCTGCCTGTGCTGGGTCAGTTTGGCTTAATTGCTGGGCCCTTTTCCTGCCAAGATGGCGACCGTCAGTCCATGGGCCTCTATGTCCCCTTCACTACCTTTGTCCCCGCTTGTGTGCTTATTTGGGATGGCCCCCCTTTATATCTCCGGCCCGTGGCCTTCTCAGGTCCCCCCCTCAATCTCTGAGTGTGGATATGCAGGGATGGGGCGTTGAATCAGGCCTACCTTCTTCTTTGCTTGCTGCAAGATCAACAATACCTAATTTTTCAGGCATGTGTACATGCCTAATTTTTCTGGCCTCTGATGCTGCACTGTGGCTTCAACAACCAAACCCCCAAAAAAGGCACATAACAGGGATTAAACTGATAGGAGTAGTACTACTTAACACACCACTCATATCTGGTGTAACAGTAGTGTACATTTAAAACAAAAAACAAAAAAATCTACTGTAATATATTGCATAGCAGTTAGTTGTCTGCAAGCGTGTGTGTCAGGCCTACAGCGTCTACTCTGCCAACTTCTGCAAGTGCACAGTGCCCCTCATATCTGTTGTCACAGTAGCTTGGACGCATAGTACCGATCTGTCAAAACCTGTAATGATGAATGAGGTCTAGAGTAGCCTGGTTCCCTTATCCTCTACAGGTTGAGACCTAATGTTTGGGTGACTCCAGACCAACACATGAGTACAAGCAGCACACAAACTCAAAGACGCCATCCTCCTCCTGGTCCAGCATCATCAGCCACATCAACCACTGCTGTCCTCCTTGCCCCCTCTCAACCATCCGCCACTGCGTCTCTCGCCTTGAGCAGTTCCCGCTCATCTGCCCATAGTCAGGTGCCTGTAAAGGACATGTTTGAGCGTAAGAAGCTAATGTCACAAAGTGCCCCAAAATTGAAGTGACAACAAAGCATCTTTTTCCATCTCCCGGTTCTAAAAATCCAGGCCTTATACACGCCCCCTGATAGGTGCTGTAACAGGTATTAAAATGATAAGAGTAGTACTACTTAACACACCTTATAATAATGCAGAGAGAGGCAATGCAGTGAGAGGAGTCTGAAGAAGAGGAGTCAGAGGAGGAAGGTGGCTTTGAGGAGTTGGAAGACCAAACACAGCAGGTGTCCCAGGGGGCTTGTTGTCACCTTTCGGGGACCCTTGGTGTTGTACGTGGCTGGGTGGAGGAAGAGACCTTAAATGACATCAGTGAGGACAAGGAACGGGACATGGCTAGCTTGGTATCCAACCTTGTGCAAATGGACTGTTTGCGGTTGTTTGCGGTGCGTTAAACGGGGAGTTTGGTCTGTCACTGTGAAGCGGGTGTAACCCTTACACTACCTGATCGATACAACATCATACCTGATGTTTTAAAGCACGTTATTCCAAACAATTTAGGAATGTTGGGTAATTTATGCCCTTTATGGCTTAAAATCAGACTCTGCATCAACTATGTAATTTTCCGTGGGAGTTTTGCCATGGATCCCCCTCCGGCATGCCACAATCCAGGTGTTAGTCCATTTGAAACAACTTTCCCATCACTATTGTGGCCAGAAACAGTCCCTGTGGGTTTTAAAATTTGCCTGCCCATTGAAGTCTATGGCGGTTTGACGGGTTCGGCGGTTCGCGAACATTTGCGGCGGTTCGCGTTCGCGGTTCGCAAACCGAAAATTTTATGTTCGCGACATCACTACACATGGGATGTGATTTACTCCTTTTACTTTTATTCCCACATGGTACATGAAGATGAGTATGCTAATTTAGTAAGGATTTGAATGTTGTCCATTTATTCTCAGTATTTTCCCTGTAAGTTCTTTGTCACAGTCTATATGTAGTATTGCTGCCCTTTGCCCATATAAGTTAGCCTTTTTAAAATTTAGAGTTTTTGTTGGCCTCTTACAACTCTGTTTTTTGTATTCAATCTCAAATGATACTGTTTTGTGATCATTGTTACCCAAGGGTTCCCCTATTTTAACATTTGATATTATATCAATATTACTTGTGATGACTAAATCCCAAATGGCCCCATTTCTAGTAGGTTTTTGTATAACCTGGGCCAGATAATGATCCCTGAGTGTACCCAAGAAACTGCTCCCCTTCGCTGAGCTGCTGGTCTCATTTATCCAGTTTATTTCAGGGTAATTAAAGTCTCCCATTATTAGAACTTGCCCATGCTTAGCTGCATTTCCAATCTGTAACAATAATTGTATTTCCTCACTTTCAGCTATATTTGGGGGTTTATAGCATACTCCCACCAATATGCGTTTAGAGTTAGCTCCTCCACTATTTAGCTCAACCCACAAAGATTCAATGTTGCCGCTAGTTCCAGCATAAATATCTTCTCTGACCATAGGCTTACATTCAGTCTTAACATACAGACAGATCCCTCCTCCTCTTTTGCCATTTCCCCTATCTTTCCTAAATAGGTTATAACCATCCAAATTAACATTACAGTCATTAGATTCATCCCACCATGTTTCAGTAATGCCTATTAAGCCCCATTTTTCTTGTACTGCTAATAATTCTAGCTCGCCCATTTTTCCAGGCAAACTTCTTGCATTAGCGAGCATACACCTTATGTTGCTATGACTGTATTTGAGGCCAGTATTAATACCACCCTACTGTCTATTGTAACCCTCCCCCCTTCTCCTCCCCCTTGGGTAACTAATTCATCCCTCTCCCTCTCTACCATTTTTACCCCAATACTTCTATATAGTCCCTCCCCACCCCCACCTACAAGTTTAAAAACTCCCCCAGCCATTCTACCATCCTATCCACTAGTACAAAAGCTCCCTCATCATTAAGGTGCAATCCATCCCTACTGTCGAGATTGTACCGAAGTGAGAAGCCAGCCCAGTGCTCTAAAAATTCAAAACCCTCTGCACTGCACCACTTTTTTAGCCACGCATTAACCTCCCTAAGCTCCTTCTGTCTCCCTGGGCTAGCACGTGGCACTGGTAGTATCTCAGAAAATACTACTTTGGAGGTCCTTGCTTTAAGCTTATTCCCTAGTTCTTTAAAATCATTCTTTAGGACGCTCCATCTTCCACTAACTTTGTTTTTGGTACCAATGTGTACCAAGACCGCCGCTTCATTACCAGCTCCTCCCAATAATCTATCCACCAGATCCACAACATGCCGAACCCGAGTACCCGGGAGACAGCAAACTGTTCGATACCTGGGATCTGGGTGACAAATTACCCTGTCTACCTTCCTAATAATAGAGTCCCCTACCACCAAAACCTGTCTGTTGCTCTGCCTATGCTGCCCTCTCACTTCTCCAGTAGAACTGTTCTCCCGGATGTTAGAGGGAACAGCTCTATCTGGCATTGCCATTCCTGAATGGACATCACCAACAGTTTCACTCAATCTGGCAAATCTGTTGGTGTTTGCCAACTCAGAACTGGCGGCATCCTCCTGTTCCCCCTGATTCCCCTTCTAACTGTAACCCAGCTACCTCCCTGGGCATCCTCACTAGCCCCAGCTCCTCCCTCCATACTAGGCCCAGCTAAACTGTGCTCAGTGAGCACCACCTCCCTTTCCAGTGTGACAATATCACTAAGTGCTGCAATTCTCCTCTCCAGATCTCCAATTTGAGCTTCTAGAGAGGCAACATGCTCACACCTGTCACAGAGGTATGGACCCTGGATCATATGTTCCAGTATTGCATACATGTGGCAGGATGTACACTGAGTGAGGTTGCCACTGGACTGACTCATGATTATCAGTTACAAAAATACAGTGAGAAAACAAATCAATATATTTGTATAAGGATTGCTTTTCTACACCTTAACCCAAACAAAACAGAAAAAAATATATATACATTTGTTTTCTGTTTTTTCTTATAATACCCCTTTTCTTTGAATTCCCTCCATTTATTCAATCTCCTACACACTAACTACACTTACACTAGAAATTATTGCAAGCTCCCAAGCTCGCTCTCACCTTGTTAAAATAGACCCGCCTACTCACCTGTACAATGATGAATGAGCACAGGACAGAAAACACTGGACTGCCCAACAGAACTGATTCAACAGAACATGACAAAATGCACACAGATAAACCTTTACACAGGCCAAGCCACACCCACTCTCACCTGGACACTGATTACAGAGCACAGGAAAGAAAACACTGCACTGCCCAACAGAACTGATTCAACAGAACACGACAAAATGCACACAGATAAACCTTTACACAGGCCAAGCCACACCCACTCTCACCTGTACACTGATTACAGAGCACAGGAAAGAAAACACTGCACTGCCCAACAGAACTGATTCAACAGAACCTCACACAAATGCACACAGATATAACTTACACAGGCCAAACCACACCCACTCTCACCTGGACCCTGATTACAGAGTACAGGACAGAAAACACTGCACTGCCCAACAGAACTGATTCAACAGAACCTCACACAAATGCACACAGATATAACTTACACAGGCCAAGCCACACCCACTCTCACCTGGACACTGATTACAGAGCACAGGACAGAAAACACTGCACTGCCCAACAGAACTGATTCAACAGAACACGACAAAATGCACACAGATATAACTTACACAGGCCAAGCCACACCCACTCTCACCTGGACACTGATTACAGAGCACAGGACAGAAAACACTGCACTGCCCAACAGAACTGATTCAACAGAACCTCACACAAATGCACACAGATATAACTTACACAGGCCAAGCCACACCCACTCTCACCTGGACCCGGATTACAGAGCACAGGACAGAAAACACTGCACTGCCAAAAAGAACTGATTCAACAGAACCTCACACAAATGCACACAGATATAACTTACACAGGCCAAGCCACACCCACTCTCACCTGGACACTGATTACAGAGCACAGGACAGAAAACACTGCACTGCCCAACAGAACTGATTCAACAGAACCTCACACAAATGCACACAGATATAACTTACACAGGCCAAGCCACACCCACTCTCACCTGGACCCGGATTACAGAGCACAGGACAGAAAACACTGCACTGCCCAACAGAACCGATTCAACAGAACCTCACACAAATGCACACAGATATAACTTACACAGGCCAAGCCACACCCACTCTCACCTGGACCCGGATTACAGAGCACAGGACAGAAAACACTGCACTGCCCAACAGAACCGATTCAACAGAACCTCACACAAATGCACACAGATATAACTTGTATAAAATTCAAAATGCATCAATTTCAAAATGATCTAAAATGCTCATAAAATTGTCTGATTTTTTTTTTCTTGAAAGAATCAACAGCATAATTGCAATTAACCCACATCATATGCTTTAGTTTATTTTTTTGGTCCTTCGTATGACTGAACATAATCAAATAGGAAATGCATTAAAAATGTTTGCAACTTTGGTTGATGTATAAACTTTGGATGGGGTGTATGGGATGTGGCATATTATTATTATTATTATTATTATTATTATTATCTTTATTTATATCGCGCCAACATATTCCGTAGCGCTGTACAAACTTAACACCTTATAAAGAATGGAGGGCCCTGTCTTTGAGCATATAATCAAATGTTTCCGCAGACACTGAGCGTTTGGTATTGAAGATGAGTCTAGCGGAGGCGTTCATTATGGATTGGAGGGGAGACAGACGAGAGATGGGGAGGCCAGCAAGGAGGGAATTGCAGTAGTCGAGTCGAGAGATGATGAGAGAGTGAATTAGAATTTTAGTGACTCTGATCTTCCTCTAGTTATGGGGGAGACAACTGAAGGAATGCTTATTAGGACAAGAAGATAGATTATTGAAAGAACTGAAACAAAGAACAGAAACATGGTGCCCTTAATGCTGCCATTGGTGTGAAACATGATCAAAAACAAATAACTGATGTTATTAGTAAATTAAAGGATGCAAAAAGAGTTTCATGGTGGGAAGGAATGTTTGGATAAAGTCCCACTATGACGTCTTTTCTAGGTATATTAATACACCGGTAATTATATTGTTAGTAATTATGATTATATTATGTATTGTACAATTAAGCGTAAATTCAATCAATGAGTCAAATGGTCTATTAACAAACAGCAGTTATGCGCGGGTCCTATATGGCTCTTGTGGTTAAAGCCAAATACAGTATGAATGTGGTGTGAATGTAGAACGAGTGGGGTTTCAGGGTATTCTCCAGTTCCCAAAAATTGAAGAAGATTTGAGAAGATTATGAAGATTCAGGAAGATTGTCCAAAGGATGATATACGTTTCATAATACGGGCAAAAGGGTGGAATGTCAGTACTGAGCTGATCACGCATAAAGAATATTTGTTACAAATAAACGATTTTCTCTAAATGAACAAATGACCAAGGAATTAAATCCTATCAAATCTGTTAGGCTCAACCTGGCAAGCAAGGGGTTACACAAATGGGTCAGTACTGGCTAGAATGCAATTGACTGACTTTGTGCATATACCTATAAATGGCGCTATTGGATAACCCTTGTTATTGATGTATTGAGTACCATAAATATGGAAAGAATTATCTATGGGCTGGACACACCAAAACAGACTAAGATGCCACGACCAAGGAAAGTCTCTGCAAATTGGTGGGACATAAAGGACCAAACGGAGATTGAGAGTTTGTTATACAGACTGAGTGGTGGGACTAAAGGTGAACCAGAACGACATGGAGATACTGGAGATAAAGGTGAACCAGAACGACATGGAGATACTGGAGATAAAGGTGAACCAGAACGACATGGAGATACTGGAGATAAAGGTGAACCAGAACGACATGGAGATACTGGAGATAAAGGTGAACCAAAACGACATGGAGATATTAGAGATAAAGGTGAACCAGAACGACATGGAGATACTGGAGATAAAGGTGAACCAGAACGACATGAGATACTGGAGATAAAGCTGAACCAGAACGACATGGAGATACTGTAGATAAAGGTGAACCAGAACGACATGGAGATACTGGAGATAAAGGTGAACCAGAACGACATGGAGATACTGGAGATAAAGGTGAACCAGAACGACATGGAGATACTGGAGATAAAGGTGAACCAGAACGACATGGAGATACTGGAGATAATGGTGAACCAGAACGACATGGAGATACTGGAGATAAAGGTGAACCAGAACGACATGGAGATACTGGAGATAAAGCTGAACCAGAACGACATGGAGATACTGGAGATAAAGGTGAACCAGAACGACATGGAGATACTGGAGATAAAGGTGAACCAGAACGACATGGAGATACTGGAGATAAAGGTGAACCAGAACGACATGGAGATACTGGAGATAAAGGTGAACCAGAACGACATGGAGATACTGGAGATAAAGGTGAACCAGAACGACATGGAGATACTGGAGATAATGGTGAACCAGAACGACATGGAGATACCGGAGATAAAGGTGAACCAGAACGACATGGAGATACTGGAGCTAAAGCTGAACCAGAACGACATGGAGATACTGGAGATAATGGTGAACCAGAACGACATGGAGATACTGGAGATAAAGGTGAACCAGAACGACATGGAGATACTGGAGATAAAGGTGAACCAGAACGACATGGAGATACTGGAGATAAAGGTGAAGCAGAACGACATGGAGATACTGGAGATAAAGCTGAACCAGAACGACATGGAGATACTGGAGATAAAGGTGAACCAGAACGACATGGAGATACTGGAGATAAAGGTGAACCAGAACGACATGGAGATACCGGAGATAAAGGTGAACCAGAACGACATGGAGATACTGGAGATAAAGCTGAACCAGAACGACATGGAGATACTGGAGATAAAGGTGAACCAGAACGACATGGAGATACTGGAGATAAAGGTGAACCAGAACGACATGGAGATACTGGAGAATTGCTAATTAAGATTGAATGATGTGTAATGTATGTGGCGTTTGGATGTTTAGTTTGTGTGATGTCATCACATTCCTTGGTAAGTCTATAAGAAGTTGGTATTTTGTGACTTATTTCATTCTTGAATCATTAAATACATTCACTCGCACGATGAAGTGTCTGAAATTGCTAATATAACAATGGTTTGTACTTATAACCAATAAACACACGCTAAAGACTGAAGTATTTCAGAATATTTTATCGTAATCTTTTTAATCGGTAACCTGAATCCCATTAATAACGAACTAAGATCTGTAATTGGTGACCCGAGATCTTTCAGTGATTCAATTTGAATGTCTGAAAAATAAGTTAATAAACTTATTTCCTGCTCCAATTTCTCAGAAATATAGTTGATGCACTGCATTCTGGGAAAACTGGGCGGGACATGCAAATGAGGCCACAATGTATGCTCACTCTAATGATCCAATAACTATTTATGCATGGCTCCTTCTTAAGGTTATGCACGCTCTAAGCACATTGTAATTTATATATATATACATTTAGTGAGCAAGAGAAGCCTCCACCGCACAGAGCACAGAAACACTGCAAGTCTAACAATAACCTTATGGGCCTCCAAATGTATGATTGCTTTCTATATATACACATCTTTCTCCTACACACATCTCACATATAGTATTACATCCTGAATACAATCTATAAATGTCATATATAACATACAAGTGAGGTGATTCATCTTATTCCCTAGTAATGTATCTCATCCTG